>JAUEKZ010168225.1:0-14473 GCA_031471865.1 Melibe leonina | reverse complement strand
AAATGATATGAATGAATGTTTGTAATTTGAATCAAGCGACCGGAAGAATCGAATCCGACGCATGCGCAAAAAGGGGTTGTGTCTGTATACTCTACGAGGCAGTTTTCACTACAGACACAACCGATGGTGTCGTTATACACTTCCTTAACTTTATTATTCTTTTTTACGTCATCATTGAGGTCTAAAAGTTACCACAAAATTATTGCAGCACATTTTTCCTCCTAGTTCAGATCAATCTTTTTTTTCATTTTTTCTAAAGCCATCACGTTTCCAAGTTCAGTTCATCTCGAACATTCTTCTCAACCAGTCTTGGCGGGAGAAGCACACTTGACAGCAATCCACTCCACTCTCCAAGATGGAAATAGAAATGATTGCGTGGCTTGATTGTCTTCAAAAATGTCACTGTTTCTGTTTGTTAATGCTTAATTCCAGTAGTTATTTTAACGACAAATTTACTGCTCTATTTAAATGAAACTCCAACGTTTTAAAGTAGGGCAAATTATCTCCGACATTACCATCATCATCAACAACATCCTCTTCCTCCTCATAATCATCATCATCATTATTATCATCATCATCATCATCGGCATCATCATATTCGTTTTCATCATCATTTTACCTAGCGCATAACTAGGACGATATAATTATTATACGACACAGGGGAAGAACGTTCAGAGTCACGTTTCGCTATTTTAAGAGTCTTTGCCCTTAAATAAATCAGGCAAGGAACATATATACCAAAAAACCACAATCAACGTTTCCTATTTTATCCCAGGCATAGCGATCCATCTATCTAACCCTTTAAACTTGAATAGCTTGGGGATGATTCGAGCAAAGGGGAAATGTACATATTATGCAAAATGTTCAAAATTAAGAAAAATACCTTTGTCACATGATCGTTTCTGTAAACCTGATTCACTTGGTGAAATAGCGGGCAAATCTTGGAGATCTTAACCATCTAGTTTATTAGCAGTTTAATTTAGTTTAATAACCTTAGCATTGAAAGGGTTAACATCAGAGATAAAACTCAAACATGCCTCTTCTTTTGCCATTTGCCATGTGACAGGGGCGAAAGGTCAAACATAAGGACAGAGGGTCAAGGGTCAATATGTCCCAGCCAATTGAAGGTCAAGACAAGACAGGGAAATGCTGTGCAGGGACAACCCCCAACCTCACCGCCACCCCGCCCCCCCCTTACGCGTTAAGTTGTGACAACTGGTTGGTTGTAGACTGATCCTGTTTCTTTATTTTTCTTCCAATAATCTGACTGACTCGGTTGGACCGAGTAAGTACAATTACTGTCAGTGCACATTTCAGAACTTAACCCTTTCACTTTCACAGCGAAGTCTGATTCTACAGAACTGACACTTGCATGATTTACATTTACATTTACATGTTCTTTTTCCAGATAAACCACAGGAGGAGAAAAAGGAAGAAAAATAAAGAAGAGGACGATGAAAAAGGAAAAAACGACGAAACAAAAAGGAGACGACAAAAAGGACGAAAGAGAAGAGGACGACAAAATAAAGATGACAAAAAAAAAGAAGAAGAGAACGAAAAAAAGATGACAAAAGCGATTAAGACAACAAAATAAAAATGACAACAACAAAAAAGCACGAAAAAAAGACAAAAACAACTACATCAACAACAACAAAAATGCGAAAAATAAGTAGGACGACCAGGAAAAAAACCAGAGGACGAAGCGACGAAGAAGGAAGAGTGTCCATACTATCCTCTCTGGTAGAGGCTCTGAAAGGACAAACAATACCGAAGAGCTGTGAGTGAGGGGCTAATTAAGGACAAGCATTGCTGGGTGTATGGGGAATGTGACAAGGATGGTGTGAGTGTGAGTGAGGCTGAGGGTGGAAGGAACTAACGATCCATTAGTGCGGGGAGTTTGTGTGCGTGCCGTGTGAAGCTGTCGACAAGGTGGATTTGGGTAACAAGCATGTACCCCATTGGAGGTGATGAATTCACAGTCTATAGGTGGCGGGCAGGTGTGAGGTGACATCTCAAGCCGGCTTTCAAATGAGCTTTTAAGTAGACTAAGGAATAGACAAATGAAAAAAATGTATAATATGTAAAAAAGTAAAAAGAGAAAATGGGGCGAAAAAATATAATATGGAGTGGGCGTCAAGGTAGCAGGGGGGGGGATGCTTTGAAAATATGAGGGGGTGTGTAAGATTAAGATAATAGAATTATGCATAGCGGTGCTAAAACATGTAGGTACCAGTACCAAAGAAAGGTACCCACGAGCGCTTTATTTTTAGATGTGTTTTTGTCGTGCAGAATCCTTGACCTCTGCAACTGTGTTTGCCTCCGGTCACAGCAATGCGGTCTAGTAAAAGGGAGGCAACAGCGGAATACCTACATTTTTGTCCTGTGTTATTTATTTGGTTTTTGTTTTATTTGGGGGGGGGGTGGGTGTTGGGGGTTTTGGGGTTTTTTTGGTTGTTTTTTTGTTTTTTTGTGGGGTTTTTTTTCTTGTTCTTTTGAGGTTTTTTTCTATGTGGCACGCAAATAACCATGTTAGGTTGGTTTTTTTGTGTTTTGTTTTGTTCGTTTGTTTGTTTTTTACTCTGAAATATGGCCTATAAATGTGTTGCAAGAGACCTTGAACGCGAACAAACAACTATTTAAAATTGCAGCACATTTAGATATCATCAGTGATTGATAAATATTGAATTTCAATTAACTTTCAGAGCCAGAAATCGCGATGGAAGGGGGAAAATCGCATGATGGGTTTAAATCTAGCCAGTTGAGAACAGACAAATTGGGTCCCACTATTTACGATTTACTATTTACAGGCATGTCTCATTGGGTTGGGTTGAGCGCAGGTATCTAGTAAATTCGTGTCAAAACGGGTTGGGGTAGCCAGTAGGAGTACTGGAGAGTGCAGGAAAAAATAAAACGGTTGTCGAGTTAAATCCAAAAGAGAAGAAAAACAAAAGTAGCGCTCACCAACCAACCACCAGCTACTTAAACGCACTGTCACTGTCACAAATCACGATGTTTAATCCAACTCTAATATTGGGGATTGTATTTACATATCTATCTCTAGCATATATATCTCTATTGTTAATGATCGATGTTGGTTTTAAAAAAGGGCCCATGGCTCCTTCATACACACACGTACACACAGACGCACACACACACACCGACTATTATACACTACGGTACTATTCTATTTCGTTTCATTCATGGCCGCAGATCTCAAATTGAATAATGCATGATTAGAATAGAACCCCCTTTCTTTTCTTTGACTAATGCTGGGGCCAGCGGTCAAGATAATTGCCGATATATCATTTTAAGTAACAATGGTCTTCCTGCAACAAAATTAGATCAAGACACGGCAGAACAGCCTCAAATTTGCCCCGGTGGGCTATAGATATACACCATCTCCAAACGGCCCAAACTGTCTACGCACCAGCCAGGACATGGACCTTATTGTCATTTTGAACTGCTCGGTCACAGTCACAGCCCACCAGGGGGATACGCAATTGAGAACTGGTGACAGAACACAGCCTTGTGGTGCTCCTGTATTGATGTTAATTGTAGATGATAACTTATCTCGTATCTTTACATACTGTTTCCTTTCTATTTAAAAGTTAAGTATCCATTTCAAAATAGATGCATCGATACCAAAATCGCATATTTTCTGAATTTAAACGTGTGGCAGCATGGTATTGAATGCTGACGAGAAATCAACAAAAAGAATTCTACAATAGCTCTTGGGTAAACCAAAGTGACTGTATATGTTCTTGGTAAAACGTAAAATGGCATCTTCAACACTACGGTTGGGCTTGTAAACAAATTGAAGGGGGTCCATATTGGGTCTGAAACATGTATTAATACTTTGTAAAATAAGTCTTTCAAGGCTTTTCATCACAATGGGTGTGAGAGCAACAGGCCGAAGATCATTCATTTTAGAAACATTGTCATTTTTTGGTACATGAATAATTTGAGAGGTTTTCCAAATGTCAGGAATTAAACTACTTATGAAAGACATATCAAATATAATACAAAAGCTATGTGACAGATCCTCAGCGCACTCTTTCAATACTTTCCCCTTGATCCCATCCGGTCCAGTTGCTCACAATATCACATACAATCACAAATTGAATGACCATGGACAACATTTTTCTCACACTTGCACACGCCACAATAATGGGTTGGTGTCATGAAAAAATCCGCAGAAAATAAAAACAATATACATGTTGCCACATTTGGCAGTGACGTCGACAGCTATGGGTTTTTTATTCTATTTAAAAATGGCGATTCCAGCGATTTTTGGTTTCGAGAAATGATCGATTATCTACGACAGGAGTCGCTCTTCCCGATCCCGAGAACGAGTCGGAGGCCGATAGTCTCTCACCCAGTGACGTAATCAACTTTCTGTACACGCGTGTGGGTGGGTGTGATGCAGTTTGAGAATCGAGAAACGAGACTAGGGTAGGTCTCGGTCTCGCTTCAATCTCTCTATTTATATATATAGATATATCTTTCTCCCTCCCTCTCTCTCTCTCTCTAACTCTCTCTTTCTCTCTTTTAATTTTAAATAATAATAATAATAATAATTACCTCTCAAGCCAAAGAAGTGAGCTTAGGTTAGCAGTCGATTCGCGGCTGCAACGAGTCGAGAAATGATCGGAGAGAATGGGGATCGAGGCCGCCCGGCCCTAGTTTTTATGATGATGCTCCAGTGCCCATGGTAAACCAAAAGACCACGGCAATTTCCGAAGGCGACAATGACAACAGACAGTCATTTCATGACATCGCGCCACCATTAAAAGGGCCATTACTCTGACTGACACAGTAGTCTACAAACGCCATGATGGAACCATGTCTTGTGTTTATAAATTGTATTATTATTGCCATTTTATTTATAACCTCCAAGCCACCAAATCAACCAACAGGGAAGTCTAGTCTCTCTATAAGCAGTAGCAGTAGTAGCAATCAAGGTCTTCTTAGGTTTGGTCTATTGTTCTCTCTTATGAAAATTAAAAGTCTCTGACGGACACAGCGAAAATGTCCTCTCACTGTGGTTGTTTAACGATATTATGTCAATTGTATTCCTCGCTCTCCCTGCCTCTTTATTTTTCTCTCTTTCCGTCTCTTTCTCTCTCTCTCTCGCACTTCTTCTATCGTTTTTTTCCCTTCCTATTCTATTTCTACTCTCTTCCTCTCTCCCTCTCTTTCTCACCCCCCCCCCCCCCACACACACACAGCACTTAGAATAAATTATATCTCTCCCCCACTCTTATCTTGCCGACTCTTTGTGTTGGGTTTGGTATGCATATTATGCAATTATCCAACGCTTGTGGATCACTCACACTCCTGGAAAGAAACAATGCAATGCTCTCGGCGGACAAAAAAGGCGCCATTTCTTCAATAATGCATGTGTTAGTGTTGGTGTTAGCGAAATGAAAATAATACGATTAAAAAAAACATGTAAAGTACTCAGTGAGGCAGCCCATTATAAAACCACTGCTTTTGAAACTTTTTCATTAGCAGATCGTATAGTAAAAAGGTGGAGGCTTTTATAAATATAAAGGGCTGATATTGATATCCACGAATTGTGCTCTTCGCGTTTCACACTTTTTACTTCCACCAGCCATTAGCAAACATTGAAACACATATCTAGGACAAGACAAGCGCCTGTCACATTTTGTTTGTGAGACAAAGACACTGCTGTATGGAGAGCCAGGTACCCATTTTACGGTTGAGTTGACAGTGGGGTTTTCCGGTACCAGAAAAAAATGTCCGCCCCTGAAGCCTGATGCTCTACCAACAGAGCTATTGTGCCCCCTAAATGTAGGCACGTACCCAGTGCAATATAATCAATGTTCATTTATATCTGTGTGTGTGTATGTGATTTGGTGTGGGTGTGTTTGTGGGTGTATGTGTGTGTATGTGTGTGCATGCATGTGTGTATGTGTGTAGTGTATATGTGTGTGTTTGAGTGTGCGATTGTGTGTGTGTGTGTATATTCAGCTAAGTTGTATACGGATGTAGAGTAGTATATTATACAACCAGTGCAGTGTAACCTTTCACATTGCCTATGAATTACTTTGCACATGCTTCAGGTACCGGGCCATTACACCTTGCAGTGCTAAGGACACCAAAATCATATCGTTACAGCAGATAAAACAAATTTCAGTGAACTGACATATTTCAATTTCATGCTTTTGTCATATGGGCATTTGGTTCACTGAAATCTGATTTATCTGGTATAATAAGTAAGAACATGTATATTTTCAAGATTTTGTATATTTCAGGGGTCAGAATCAGACCTCGCTGTAAACGGGTTAACCTTATCAGTGTAAGAGTGTTTGTCCTTTATCTAGACTGCTCTTCTTTGTATTTCGGCATTGACTCTCTTTTCTTCGGCTCTTTCATTTTGAATTTTCAGTTTCTGTTTCTGCTTTCTCGCCGACCCACCACAGCAGATCACTCATCCTGTGGGCCCGTCAGTCTTCCTTCAACCCTTTCAAAGCGGGGTCCAGTTATAGCCCAACTGAAATATCTAAAATCTTGGAAAATATCGTGTTATTATACCTGATAAATTGGAATCAATATTGTATCAGTATCAGTGGACTGAAATATGTTAGTAGTAGGTAAGTCCTTGAGAGCCTTATGGACCATGGACCCGGAGCTTATCCCGGGTTTTGTAGCCTGAAGCGGACAAATGGCAATGGTTGCCATCCTCTGGATAGGACGCTGGTCTATCACAGACTACTTTCCCCAACCCAAATTGTGGATTGGTACCCATTTTACACCTGGGTGTGGTGAGGCAATTGGAGTAAATGTTCTTGCCCAAGGAAAAACCGAAGTGCCCCTGGTAGGAATCGAACCCGGAGCCTCCGGGATCTGTGCTGCGTCGCTACCAGTTAGGCTCCCGCGCCTCCGAAATATTTTAGGCTTTTGGCATATCATGTCAGTCCACTAAAATCTTATTTATCTGATATGATAACAGGCAAGTCTTGAAGAGTTTGATATATCCAGTTAGCAGCTTAAGAAATAACCTTAGCATTGAAAGGGTACCCCTGCAAACTATTGGTCTGAAAGAAGGAGGCTCGGGGGTGGGGGTGGGGGTGGGGGCAGTGGATAGTGTGTGTTTGGACGAGGTATGGTAATAGTATGGAGAAGGATGAGGGGGGGGTGGAGGGGAGGAGGGAGGAGGAGGAGAAGGATTAGGGGAATGGTGAGGGGGAAGGGGAGGGGCAGCGTGGGTGGCCAGAAGGGGGCGGGTCAATACTTCTCGTAACCTTTTGACTGCGGGGTCCAATTCTAAGACAATTTTTTTTAAATAACATGTATAATTATACCAGATAAATAAGATTTCAGTGGGTTGACATAACATGCCAAATGCCTGGAATTCAGGCTTTTGGCAAATCTCATTTCACGGAAATTATATTTATCTGGAATAAGAACAGGCAAATCTGTAAGATTTTGATATCTACTTAGCAGCTTAAGAAATAACCTTAGCATTGCTCACTATTTACTCTGTCTCTCTCCCTCTCCCTCCCTCTCTCTCTCTCTGTCTCTCTCTCTCTCTCCCTCCCTCTCTCTCTCTCTCCCTCTCTCTCTCTCTCCCTCCCTCCCCCTTTCTCTCTCTCTCTCTCTTCAATTTTCTTATCTCTATTTCGTCCCTTTTATTTATTCGGTTATGACGTCTCCGTGTATCTGTCTCCATGCCCGATGCAGAAATCCTGCGGTCTTCTTCTCCATGTCTTCACCCTCTCACAGCGAGATCTAATTGTAACCAAACAGGACATGCAAAATCTTCAAAACTTGCCTGTTCTTATACAAGATAAATCAGATTTCAGAGAACTGACATACGTACACTTAAACCTCGTTATACCATCAGGTGTGGGGAAAACACTAAGTTGGCGGTATAACAAGAATGCGTATTCATTATATGCAAGTCATAAATTATGTTCTCGAATAGAAGATGTTGGCGGTAGGCGAGAATGGCGGCGGTATAACGAGGTTTAAGTATGCCGAAAGCCAAAACAAAACAAAAACCAAAACAAATAACAAGTTTTCTTATTCCAATCTTTTTTTCATTTCTTTACTTTAAAAATCTCTTTCTCCTTGTCCAATACAAAAATACTGCGGTTTTAGCGATGAAGAAACAGATGCATCATATTATCCCAGACACGGTCTATCTTATATCTACTGTAGTATAATGGCTCCGAGATTCCAACAAGACATCGCCAACACTCGCACATATAAACATACATAATGGTGTGGCCAACGTTGTCCACTTCCTATAATAATATGATGATGACAGTCAGGTGGGGAGCAAGCACTGGATATCACACACAAAAAATGAGTCAAATTCTAAATAACAATATGCAGTGCAGAAACGAGACAAAGCCAAAGAAAGCTGAAAAATAGAAATGGACCTGAGCGGGGATCGAAACCGGGACCCTACTACGACACCGAACACCTGGCCGACAGCACGAGACTGCGAGTTTACCGACTGACCCATCCGCTTCCCTATGTCCATTATCTGTTGTTGTTTTTTTTGGTGTTTTTTTCATTTTTCTGCTTTCTTAGGCTTTGTCTCGTTTTTGCATGGCATTCATTATTTCAACTCTGTCCACTCTGGGCCAGTTTCATGACGCGAGACCAAAGCTTAGTCCGATACTATGTTCTAAATTTGGCACGATTTCGGCCTACGGAGTGAATTGTTTTTGATTTTTTGAGTGGTCAAAATATTCAAAGGGAGCCTATTTTGAACTAAATTTAGAACTAAGCCTCGGACTAAAATCTAGTCTCGCGTCATGAAATCGGTCCTCTGTGTCTATGATGATGAGCTACGCGTTACACCCACCAGCCAACGGCCAGTGGCGGCCAACAGATTACATACCAGATGCGCGCAAACGCCCCGACGTGCAAACATTTCAAAAACCACCCCCAGACGGTGGAACATCTGGTCGAAGGGTGTCCAATCACGAAACAAGTCGGCGGCTTCCAATCGGTGCAGTCCTGTAACGAAACATTCCATGATTGGATGAAGAGTGGCATGGGGGTGGCCAAATAACCATACGTAACTACTACCCACCAGCGCCTCGCCCATATCTGTACCAGACCGTGTCGCCACCTAAATGTCTTGTTATCCCTCTGTGTTTATGATCATGAGCTATGCGTTAGACCCACCAGCGCCTCGCCCACATCTGTACTAGACCGTGTCGCCACCTAAATGTCTTGTTATCCCTCTGTGTTTATGATGATGAGCTATGCGTTAGACCCACCAGCGCCTCGCCCATATCTGTACCAGACCGTGTCGCCACCTAAATGTCTTGTTGTCCCTCTGCGTTTATGATGATGAGCTATGCGTTAGACCCACCAGCGCCTCGCCCACATTTGTACCAGACCGTGTCGCCACGTACATTTCTTGTTGTCCCTCTGTGTCATTCCTGGGTTCCGTCTCTGGGTCAGGGGATGGGGGAAGACCCAGGATATCTCTCAATTCCATGGCCACAGCCCGAGGCATGGATGACTGGCAGGCCACGTGACATCTGTGTGCCAAGGACTGTAACTCTGGATGCTCGGAGATCATGAGTTCTCCGTAAAGGTACAACCCCATGGCCTGGAACATAAACACAGACAAACACGCACGCACACACACACACAGACACACAAATACATACACACAGACAGACACACACAGATAGACATAGTAGAGGGAGGATAGGGACACACGTCATATTTACATATATTAATTATTGTCTTATTCAAATGCAATGCAGCAATGTGCATTATAGTTCGCACAAAATAACAGACACACACAAAAAATCAATTGAAAAAAAATCTAACCATTTACCCAACAACAACAAAACTAAACAAATAGAAATATCCCTATAGACTGGCAAAAAGGTTCGGGTAATGTTAAGATCAAAGTAATCTGAAAGTGTTTTTTTTAATATATCAGCGGTACAAGTGTTCCTCTCTAACTACTACTACTACTACTACCACTACTACTACTACTATTACTACTACCACTACTACTATTACTACTACTACTACCACTACTACTACTACTATTACTACTACCACTACTACTACTACTACTACTATTACTACTACCACTACTACTACTACTATTACTACTACCACTACTACTACTACTACTATTACTACTACCACTACTACTACTACTATAACTACTACCACTACTACTACTACTATTACTACTACCACTACTACTACTACTACTATTACTACTACTACCACTACTAATACTAGTACTACAATTACTATTACTACTATTACTACTACTATCATTATTACTACTATTACTACATACTACTACTACTACTACTCTTGACTACTACTACTACTACTACTACCACTACTACTACAACTATTACTACTACTACTACTACTACTATTACTACTACCACTCCTACTACTAGTACTACAATTAATATTACTACTATTACTACTACTATTATTATTACTACTACATACTACTACATACTACTACATACTACTACTTGACTACTACTACTACTACTATTACTACTACTACCACTACTTTTACTACTACTACTACTACTACTACTGCTACTACTACTACTACCACTACTACTACTACTATTACTACTACCACTACTAATACTAGTACTACTATTACTACTATTACTACTACTACTATCATTATTACTACTACTACTACATACTACTACTACTGTTCTTGACTACTACTACTACTACTACTACTACTACTACTACTACTACTACTACTACCACTACTACTATTACTACTACCACTGCTACTACTAGTACTACAATTACTATTACTACGATTACTACTACTATTATTAGTACTACTACTACTACATACTACTACATACTACTACTTGACTACTACTACTACTACGATTACTACTACTACCACTACTTTTACTACTACTACTACTACTACTGCTGCTGCTACTATTACTACTACTACTACTACTCTTGACTACTACTACTACTACTACTATTACTACTACTACTACTACTCTTGACTACTACTAATACTATTACTACTACTATTACTACTACTATTACTAATAGCACTACTACAATTACTACTAATTACACTACTACTACTACTACTACCACTACAAAAACTACAACCACAACCACTACACAACAACTGCTACCACTACAACTACCACCACCACCACCAATAATACTACTACTACTACTGCTACTACTACTACAACTACTACTACTACTACTACTACCACCACCATCACTACTACTATTATTACTATTACTACCACAACCACCACTACTGCCACCACTACTATTACTACCACCGGCACCACCGGTACCACCACTACTACTACTACTACTACTAGTACTACTACTACCACTAGTAGTACTCCTACAACAACTACTTATACTCCTCCTCCTCCTCCTCTTCCTCCTCCTCCTCCTACTACTACTACTTCTCCTACAACAACAACTACTTCTACTCTTACAACTACTATTACTACTACTACTACAACTCTTACAACAACAACAACTACTACTACTACTACTACTACCACCACTACTACTACCAAGGGTGGTTATCGACTCACTCACCCGGTGCTTGAGTAGAAAAGCTTCCACGTCCCTGAAGCACCGTCTCCACCGTCTCTGTACGACCAACTCACACCAGGCGTGCTGCACCTGATGAAGGAACACGGACCGGAACCGAACCGGACCGTACGACATGTAGAACGATCTTTATACACATACATAAATGACTTTCTGCTGTTGTACTGTATGTAGGAGAAAAGAAGGCCTCCTTATCTTGAACAGCTCGGTAATCTTTAATGAAAATAATGATAAATATTTGCACACGGCTTGGCAGTGGCAACTCGTAGGGTCATGTGAAAAAATAAAACTATCTATCGATCCATCCCTCCGCCTTTCTATCCATCTATCCATCTATCCATCTATCCATCCATACGTCCGTCCACCCGTCTGTCCATCTATCCATCCATTCATCCATATGTTCCCTTCCATTACCTGGGTTGCCAATTAGGACTTTTTAAAGCCAAAATCTAGAAATCTGGCTTTTTTTCAAATTTTTGGTTTAGCTTTTTTTTTTTTTTTTTTTTTGGTAATAAAAACAAAACTGGTCAATTTTTTAATCAAAAATAATAATAGTCCGAATACCAAAAGGCTACAGGGGAAGAACGATCAGAGACACATTTTTCTGGTATTGAGAAAACCAACTTTTTAAATTTCAAAACACTCCTCCCATTGGAATTGGAGTAGGTTTTTTTAATGAATAACTCTGTACCCTTATACTTATCGTTTTTAGAGATACTATTTGGAGGGGGCGAAAGTATTGGCTTTTTTTTAAAGCAAATTTTGCCTTTTTTAGATCTGGGTAACCGTGCCCATTCCATCATTCATCCATGCATAGTCCTCACTCACTTCGGCATTGCTGGTGTCGATTGACAGAGATTTCCTCAGTTCTTCTTCTCCCCTGGCCGGGATACGAACCTCAGGGCTTTGCAACAACAGCCCGAGTAGAAGAACGACCTGGTCAGCCAACAACTATAATAACACAAAACAGTACAACAAATAATGATGATACATGATAACAACAACAACAACAACAACAAACTCCCATAACAATCGTTTTTATTGCATATCATTATCCATTCGATTCAAATGCAACCCTTGGATCATCTATCGGCCTGTCTAAAATGTCACGGAAACATGCATTGATGCTACGCGTGCGATTCTAGATAGATGTAAACAGTGTGTTCGTGTGTTTGTATGAAACTTGCATAGAGTGGGCCTTGTGTACCTGTTGTATCTTATGGAATTGAACTTGAACTTGATCGATCTCTAGTGTGTTAACTTGTCTAGCGGGCTCCGCTTTTCATACGACCTAATTGTGTTTTAAATGGCGTGAAACGAGCGGCGGCGGGCGGGGGGGGGGGAGGGGGAGGAGAGACCAACCAAATCAATGGACATCAATGCAGATATGAATATTCATGTTTACACGTTTGTGTTGAACCAACACAGACATCTTAACTGGAATAATAATAAAACAAGGCACGACAGTTAACCCGTTCAGTGCTAAAAACATTTCGAATAAAACTATTTAAATTGATAGATATAATGTACACATCAAATTCTTCAAGATTTGCCTGCTCTTATACAGATAAATCTGATTTCAGTGAACTGACATATCATTATGCCAAAAGCCTGGGGAGCGTTGGGTAGGCAGTTGGCCTTGTGAATGAAAGTTCCCTGGTTCGAATCCGTCATGTGACGTTGCTAACTTAATTCTTTGAAAAGGCTCTTTACTCAAATTTTCTAACCGCGCTCAGGTGTAAAATGAGTACCTGGCCATAAACAGTTTTGTCCTTGTCTGAATATAAATATACAAAGGCCTAACAGGCAGCATGTCTCGTCCGGTATGTTGAATGTTGTCGGTCGGGGACCCCTCGAGTGGATTCTGCGCTGTTGAAAAAGCTCAAGCTCAAGTGTCGAAATGGAAAAACAGAGGGTGACCCTACTGAAGGTCTGAGAGGAGACAGGGAAATAGAAATTGAAATAGAAATAGAAATAGAGATAGAACAAGTGTCAGACTAAGCCCGTGGCCAAATAGAATTGCCGTGTCTCCGCATCAAGTCCTGGACGACTCGGGGTGTTTTATCTGCCCAAGGGCACCTGTCCTGGCTGGTCAAATGACTCGGAAGGCAGGCCACCATGCGTGGATGGAGTGGGCTAATACCCACCACGTTTCCTCCTCCTCCACTACAACTACAAGACCACTGCCACTAGTCCCACCAGAAAGACCCTTTTTAGAACCCCCCCCCCCCCCCGCCACACGCACACACACACACACACACACAACTCTTCCTTTTTCTCCGGTGATCATGACGTGAGGCCAATCACATAATGAGAAGGGTGAGGAGGGGGAGGAGGAGGTAGAAGAGAAGGATGGAGGAAGAGGTTGAGGAGGTAGTGGAAGAGAAGGAAGAAGTGGTGGTGGATAATAAGAGAAAAAAAAAGACGAAGAAGGAGAACAAGAAGAACAAGAAAAATCAACCCACGATTATAATCTAGGACCAACAAGTAAATTATTGATTCTGATTTTCATGTCGCATCTCCTCCCATTCCCCCGACCCACCCCTCCCCCAACCAACCAACCACGCCCTACCCCTCCTCCAACCAACCAACCACGCCCTACCCCTCCCCCAACCAACCAACCACGCCCTACCCCTCCTCCAAACCAACCAACCACCCCCTACCCCCCTCCAACCAACCAACCACCCCCTACCCCTCCCCCAACCAACCACCCCCCCCCCCCCCACACCCCATCCGTTCCTAAAACAGTTTTTTTTAATATATTTAAAGAAAGAGGTCTGACCAAATTGTCTCTCCATTTTCCGCAAAATGGACACACCATCCTCATCATTATCGTCCTGATTTTCACCAAAGTTAATTCATCTCC
>JAUEKZ010168113.1:0-27590 GCA_031471865.1 Melibe leonina | reverse complement strand
CCCCCCCCCCCCCCCCCCCCCCCCCCCCCCCCCCCCCCCCCCCCCCCCCCCCCCCCCCCCCCCCCCCCCCACAACAGTCATGGAATGTGTAAGTTAAAAAGTAAAAATGATCTGAAAGTTTTCAAGAATCATAACATGGACTTATGGAAAAGATTTGCTGCTTTCTTCAATGCACCTTCACATACCACCACCACATCCTCCCACCTCGTCTTCTTTTCTACGAAGGTACAGTGGACTCTAGCTACGTCGATTTCCATGGGGCCAAAAAGAAAAAATCAAATTAACCCTTTCATTGCCAAGGACATCAAAATCTTCAAGATTTGACGATTCTTATACCAGATAAATCAGATTTCAGTGAACTGACATATGCCAAAAGCCTGAATTTCAGCCTTTTGGCATATGTCAGTTCACTGAAATACAATTTATCTGGTATAAGAACAGGCAAATCTTGAAAATATTGCATGTTTTTAGTTCGATTAGAATCAGGCCCTGCTGTGAAAGGGTTAAGTGGAGTCTACTGTATAGATACGAAGAGGGGGAGGGACAAAGAAAAAAGATTGATTAAAGTAAAAATTTATTCAAGCAATTTTGATGTATCACGAGTCAATTTTATTAGGAATTTGAAAAGGGTAGAAGACACCATAGTTGAAAACAGCTTTTACATCGAATGACATACCGAAGTCAGCTCAACTATTAATCCAAGATAATCAACTTTTCAAAGAATTCATCCAAATACCAGCATGGAAGTTGTCATAACTGGATACCTAGTTGGACTGCTTTTGGATTTTTCCACTTCAAAGATGATCATTTAAGCACTAAAGAGGCATGTCACTCACAAAAACAGCCAAAGACAACAAAAAACAAATTTCCACATGTCAACTACACGGAAAGCAAAACAGTCACAAAGAGACCAAAGACCAAAGCATGCTGCTACATCTAATGCTGGAATTTCGTTGTTCATTTATAGCGGAAATTTATCATCTTAAAATTATTATTTCATTATCAATTTAAAAAATTACTTGTAAATAGTAATAATGAAACGATATATCTATGTTAAACTTGGCAATGTGGAAATTTTGTGGGTCTGTAGAATACTGACACCCCTTGTACAATTCAGATAAATGTCATCCACATGTGGCCAGAAAAATGTACCAAATGTACAGTGCTATATCATATGTATTATACAGCATATCAATTCTAAAACTCTAAAAGTTGTGTACACCTTATTCAGACAAAACAAAGAATGCTTTCAAAATAAATACATTATCAAAGAATTCACATTTGCAAGGTGAAACTGGGAAATCTGTCATACCAATAAAGTCACACTTTTCTCTCATATACCAGTTTTTTTCTTTAGTGTCTGTCATTCAAAATCATAGACAAACTTTCAAAATTCACTCGGTCAAGTTGTTTATTTCCCCATTACTTAAATAAGGCTATTTCACTCAAATCCTCAAACAGAAAACATCAAACAAAGAAAACCATGACATAGAATGACTAGTGATGTAAACCTTAACTTTTCAACCGCACAGACGTTTTCAACATAATCATCATGATTATCAAGTTAAAAATGAAATAACTGCTTAACAAAAATTGGAATTTTAACCATCCAGTAGACTTTAGTAAAACTATGTGCCTTGCCTCTTTAGTATTTTGATAGGAATCATTATCAATGATGAAACGAAAGAGTTTCATGTGCAAAACTGTACACACATTTTTGGGTTGTTTTTTTTCTTAATTTCTTGTGCAGTGAATCCACCAACCGTATGATGTGAATGCATGCCTCCATGGCTCTTACTTATCAATCAGGAAATGAACTGCAAAAAATAGAAAACGCAAATATACCAGATATTTTTCTGAATGTGATCAAGGCTTTTGGTTATACTATTCTAATTTTTTGTCCATGCAGTCCCTAACTAAACCATATTAACTTTTTGTATTCTTTCAATCAAAAGCCTGACACTGCTGCTGTTCTTGAGGGTTGAAACCGCCTGATTGTGTTGAATATCCCTGAAGTCAAGGTCATTTACCTGAGGAATTGAAAGAAAAGGGATATTTCTATAATATTTTGTTGATAGGCATCCAAGGAAAAGGAAATAAATCTTGTGAACAATAAATATAGTCATAGTCGCTTCCCTTTATATAGCCAGAGCCTGACATATCATATGATACCAGTACAAGAGGGCATAAGAACTTAAAATAGATCGGCATTCTATCTAGAGGGTGGCAACCATTTTCCCTTGTCCGCTACACACTTAAGAAACCAAGATAAGCTCCAGCTCTATGAACCAGCAGTCTCTTTAATTTAAGGATTTTTTTTTACATCAAATGAAAGGCGAGTATCTTCTATCAAGGAAAGTTTTCATTTTACTTTTCTTTTTGTCATTAGAAAGCTAGTCAGTGACCTCAGTCGAAATGTCCTTTGCAATGGCCACTGACTTGCATTAAATGGTTTAAAGTTGAGTGATAAACAAACGCTTCATCAAAATGGAAAACTTCTGAACTTACTTCCAAGATTTTGTCGCCAGGTCTAAGTAAGGCTGACGCAGGTCCATTGGGTACAATTTTTGTCACAAATATTCCCTGGGGATGAAAAAAACATTTGATTATCAATTGCATAAACCTGATATTGCATAAACGCGGTATAAACTTTTGTGGAAACATTAGGTGAGAAATTGGACCAGGGCCCAGTAAGTTAATGGGTAGACATCAAAACAAGAATATAAACAACTCAATTGGACAGAAAACCTTTCTTTCAGGCAAAAATAAACAGGTTTCTCCAATTGCTCGAAAATGAGAAAATGTTTGATTATAACATGGGTAACCTGTTCAAATTTTTTTTCCAATATTTTCTGGGCATTGACAATACAAAATGACAAAAAAGGCAAAAAAGGAGGAAAAAAATAACATTTATAGAGGCAAAGATGAAAAACACAAGAAACCAATAAAGGGAAAATAGGAGAAAACTTCAACTTAAAGGAGAAATTCTTCCTTTTAGAGAAATATTGTCTGTATGGATGGGGATTTTTCAATATTTTCAACAATGACAGACAGAGATGAGAATGTTGAGATGGAGCCTCGGGCTGACAAGACTGAATAAAGTCAGAAATGAAAAGGTCTGAAAGATTTTGAAGAAAATGGAGCTGACAGAGGATGAAACCACGGACAGAAACGCATGGAGACACTGTGTTTGCTGCAGCAACCCTGCACCCCACAGGACAAGCTGAAGAAGAAGAAGATGAAAACAGACAGAGATCCCTCTTCAAATCTTCATTAACGATTCCAGTGTATTGCGAAAGATTGACTAAGTACCATGTTTTCTGTCTGGGTATACAAGCATACCAAAGACATAATTTCATTTCAAGAATTTGAAAATAAAAAAAGATAAATAAGAATTAAAGAAGTAAAACTAAGCTGGATAGAAAACTAACAACAGAGCACCAGTGTCCATAACAAACAAAAAGCATTTATTAATAGATTAGTAAGCAGTTGAAAAAATACATTTTAGACTTACCTGATCATTGACTCGAAAAGGATTTCCCATTGAACCGATTCCTCCAGCGATGGAAAAACCCAGTCCTGGATTCTTTTTTATGGTAACTCTGAACTGCAAAAAGAAAATGAAAACAGTATTACACAATACTATCTAGAGTTGAGAGCACAGGCCCAATAGTACTGACTTATCTTAGTCATTTTGTAACCTTGACATACGTTTCTCTAACATGAAACAATTCTTCTGTTCAGCCTCCACAAATTACATGCAATATAAATAAAAGGACTGGGCAATTTGACATTCTGTATGATTTGTGAGATTTCTGAGGTAAATGATATATCATACCTTAAAACTACTAAAGTCATATCAGCACCCAGGTGTATGCAAGGTGATAGGTTACCATAGTTAAAAGACTTGGACCCTGCCATAGATGTTTCACAGCAAAAAGTTTACAAGGTATCATGCACGAATAAAAAATATGACTCTAACTTTCAGAGAAAAATGTGGTTCTTATTCCCATAGAATAATACAAGTTCTTATTATCTGGCATTGGGATGGCTGTAGCATAAGTTTGTATTTTCTTTATTTGGGCATCCAAACCGACGCCTTACGTACCTCATCTCTATGGTCTTCCGTTGTTGAATCTGGATGCAATGGTTGATCTTTAATGACAGGAATTAAAGGGGAGTTGTTTTCTATCATCCGTTTTGTTGGAGTCTGCCGCTGAGAGGGGGGAGTGGATGTCGGCCCTGAACTGTGAGACCCAGGACCCCGTTTGCTGCTGTTCATTAAATCCCCGATACGTTCATACACATGCTGACCGTGGCTGTAGCCGCTGTCCGTGGAACTGGAGACCTGGGACGATTGCTCTTGACTGGGCATCATTCGCAGGTCGTCAAGATGACCCACCTCAAAACTAGTAGAGTAAGGGTCAAATGGTTGGTCGTGATGGGAAGCAGATCGATGCACGCTGTACGGATTACTGTGTTGAGGGAAGTTATATGGAGAGGATCTGTTGTGTGTACCACTCCGAGAATCAGAAGAGTCTGACAAATTCCTATCACAACTCCTAGAGGGTCTATGTGGCAGGCCTATTTGAGAGGCGGAGCCTATCTGAGAAGATAGACTTCCTGACCGAGTGGTGTTATTGTCTTGGACTCCTTGTCTGTCACTGTTGTGTCTCATGCCACCGATGTCTGAATAGTTACCATGGGATTTATCCCTGGTGTTTGGTGGAAGGTCTGAATACGGGCTGTTTCCGTGAAAACCACAAGGAGATGACACTGACTTGTTGAGGTCTTGTCGTGAAATAGACGAGGATTTCTGCACTGGTAGATGAGAAGACATGCCCCCACTTCTTGGAGAGTCTACTTGATTTGAACATGCACTCGATGATCTGCTATTGGTTGAATTAGGGTTTGGGCTTTCACTGGGCCGTCTGTATGGGGGGACGCTTGGATAGGGAGGAGGTGTGGGCTTGCTGTGACCAAGCGCTGGGGTATGATTGGACTGAGGGTGGTGGAGAATAGTTACAAGAATGAGTTGATGAACGGATAAAAAATACCCTACTAGTTAATCAGTAACAGCATGGAGTCCACTTTAATTGAAAGATAAAATATCTTTAAAAATGAATAAACCTTTTGTACGGTCCAGCTTTTCCTATTATTTAAGCCAGTCAGTCAAAGTTTGATTTTGTATAAAGGTAAATCAATCTAGATTTGTTTAAAATTAACAGCTCCTATCATTTTGGCATATACTTTGTGCTCAATCCTCTGAGCTGATCATGTGCTAAGTCGACTTTGAATTAGTCAATTTTAAAAACACCTTAGAATCCTTACAAACACATTGCACACAAGTTGGTCTTTGGATGGGAAGGGAGGGGGTTGGGGTGAAGAAAACTTGGAATCTCTGAGCAAACCTTTTTTCTTATATTTATATATACAAGTTTTTTTAATTCAAATTAATGTGTTGCCAAGTTAAGAATTCATTTAAGGCTTTTGTGTAGCTTTGCATCATTAAAAGAAAACAAATTTGTTTAAGAAAAACAACAAAAAACATTTACCAACCTGCAGAATTGAACCTTCTTTTTCTTCAGAGACAGAACGCAAATTTCCTCCCGTCATTTTCTCGTAAGCAAAGGCTGTATTCACATTAGGAGCCAGGGGGGTGCTCTGATCCAAGAAACTTTCATTGTGAAACATCGTCGTCCCCATGTGAGGTGAAGAGGTGGCAACACTTTGCACAGAAAGACTACTGCCACCCATGGTGTTGCGTAAGTTTGGTTTGGGGGCAACAGGCGGATTGCCTTGTCCGTGATACTTTGATTTGTGGGTAGTGTGTAACGCAGATGGCACGGAGCCACTTTTGTCCATCGTGGTCTTGAAAGAATACGGGGTGCCATGGCCCATGTCACCATTTACACCGTGGTTGCTGTGAGAATTTCTGAGATTTGAGGACGGACTGTGGTAGTCGTGTTTTCCGTTTGATGTAATCTTCTCGTAATCCTTATTTAACATGAAATTTGGGTTGTAAGCAGTCCTTGAGCTGTAAGGAGTATAGGAATCTGAGTCTTTGTAGTAGTCTTTTGAATACAGCCTCGGCTCTGATTTGGACGGAGATGGAGGGCGGTAGTTGTGGGAAGTTGCTGGAGGGGTGTGGGAAGATGAGTAATGAGAGTGACTTCCCTTGTATCTTTGTTGCTGGTGTTTTATTTGCTGCTCTTGATAAGCGGCCGCAGCCGCATTGGCTGTGACGTTCAGGCCGTATCTTTCCATGTCGCTACCATACCCCATACCGTCACCTTTCCTTCTATGCCTGTGGCGGTGACGGTGGTGGTGGTTATGTGGCACGGGTTGAGAACGAACAGACATCGTTTCCGATTGGGTATCACTCCTCACACGAGAATTACGAAAGTCTGAATGAAACCTGGCGTCCACATCACTACGATAGCCAGTGTCAGAATCGTAGTCCCTCATCCTCCTTGACCTTCGACCCCTGTGCAGAGAGAGTAGCTGTTTTTGATAGATGTCTTCCTGTGTGCTGGGCTGGGTGGAAACACCGACAGATGCGGTCGGGGACTTCTCCTCATCTGCAGGCTTGACAGACAGGTCGGGGGTCGAACCGGACAGATGGGCTCCATCCTTCGTCTTTCCTGAATTAGCAGTAAAAAATAATAAGGTGGGGGGTAAAAAACTGTTCATTATAGACTGAATGTGTGAAGTCAAAATACTTGCACAATTACAAACTATCATGCATGTTTTTAGTGTGAAAATTATAAAAACTCTATATGAAAAGTTTTTTCTTAAAATATGCAAAGAACAAGGACCATCCAGTAATGCTGAAATCAAAAAGTGCCGAGTTTACAAAAGTGTGAAGCATGATGTGCACAATTCTACATGCTACACAAGACTCCACTTTACTTTTTTTTTTTTTCAACACAATGAAAGAGTTTTGCATGTCATGGAAGGATTCATCTTCACAGAGAAGTATGGTCTGTCTATGAGGAAACAGTTTACTTTTACTTTGGCAAAGGTAAAAGTCCAAACCTAAATATTTGGGGTCAGAGATGAACGATCGTTACAGCAAACCAAATATTTCGGTGTTATGGGTGAGTGAGTAAAACGCTTTTCTGCTTATTTAGTTTGCTGTTGTAATTTCCTCAAATACACTGAATTGTTGAGTATTCTCTATATGTAATAATAAACTTGAGTGACTTATTATTACAATCTCTTAAAATTTTTTGCCCTTTCTCATTATCTAATCAAACATGTCTGTGACTGAATTGAAAGAGTCTGTTCCGTTCTTTCCAATTACCTTACTTCTCCAATCAAATAATCTACTATTACTTTATATAGACTCAGAGAGTAACAAGGCGAAAAGAAGACAATGTTTTTGTATGAACAGAGCGATAAATTATATGTAAATGGATAAACAGTTTTAAACATAATGTTGTAAATTGGCGTATGGGTGTTTATACCAAGGGAAGCAACTGCGATGATTTTTATCAGAAACTTCAGAAATGTGCACTGTCTTCTACACATACTGTAGGCAATTTGCCAATCTTCAGAGTCCATGTGGGACACAAGCCTGAAAGCATGCAAGAGGTCAACGGCTGTTAATGATTCCTTACCCCTGATATAAGATGCTTCATCCCCAATGAGGAATTTGGTGTCAGACTCAAGGTCGGGTGTAGAGAGTCGATGCTGCATCCTTGCTTTGTCTTTCTGCTGCTTTTCCTGATGAAAATTATAAACGGGTTTAGCAGGTTTTCTATCGTTTTGTTGTTTCTGAATTATTAATCTATACTTGAACAAAAATTGGGGGGGGGGGGGGGTAATATTCCACAAGCAAGCTCTAAATTATTCATCACCTTTCGCAGTATGCACCATTCACATGTGAAGAATGGTTGTCCAAAACTGGTGGTGAGTGGGGTTTTCATCTTTTGGAGATATCAAGAGTTATATCCCTTCGAAATCTCTCTTTATTGATATTGTTAAAATTGTATCTGAATTAGATTTTAGATATCACAGAAATATACAATTCTTTTGTGTCCATTTTCACACAAGACATAGTTCAAATCCAAACAGAGTCCCATGAACATAAATATTGTTTATGCTAAAAATGGAGTTACCAAGTTTTGGAAGGCCAATCTTCATATATAAATGTTCAATATTGAATTAATTAATTTTGACAATGTGAGATGTGTTATCATGATTCTGGAGAAATTATATTATCAAACTCTTCTTTCTCAGAAGCCAGATATAACAGCCAGTGCAGTTACCCATTTTTACACCGGGGGCAATTGAAGCAATTCGAGTAGACTTCCCAGACCAAGTACAAAAATGGTATGGCCACTAGGAATTGAAGCAGGTCCCCCTAGGCTCTATACACCTTTGCTATTCGTTAATATAATAATAATGATAATAATAATGATAATAATATTAATGATAATAATAATATTTCTTGGAAGCTTTTACATATTACAAATCTTTTTGCATTTCATTCCATGATTAGTTTATTGCAGCTTCTTTTTCATTTTCACAGTGACAAACTCTCTTGTGCCTTCATTCGTAATATGCTGAGCTCAGAGTCTATTCAATTGTGGATTAATAGTGTCTCACCTTGTCATATCTGTACAGTCTGTGGGTCTCCTGCAGTTTAGGGGATGCCGCTTGGGAAATTTTGGCTTCTCGTAGCTGCACATCTGTATGGTCGGCTATTCTTGAGTAACCAAAGCCTGGCTGTTTGGTCTGTGTCAAGGAAGACAAAAAGATAATAGCTTTTTCAACAATGTCCAACTTTATCCAGAAATGATGTTTTGAATATTAATCAAACAGAAAGAAAAATGATCTAAAAATATTCATATGTTTAACCTCTTAATCAAGATAATAAAATTTTTTTTTTTAAATATACATTTTTTTTAAATGCAGTACTCTTCAATTAAAGGACTATCAATCCATCTTTTTTATTTTTTCAATACCTCATCCAAATTTCCTGCCACTCTTTGATTCCTATTTCCGACATCCGTTTCCGTAGGAAGCCCTTCCTCGTGACCGTCCCCGATAGCTCGACGCATGGCGAGATTGCGGGCATGCCGCACTTTACCCCTCATCTCCTTAGGGTACGGCGTAGGACAACGGACAAGGGTCCCCTAGTTAATTCAAGGTATTAGGCAATGAATGTAAAACGTGTTAAAAGAAGAAAAATAACAGCAACAAGTATTAAGTATTGAATGAAGAAATGAACAAATATTTCAACATCATTAACACTGGAACTTGTTAGAGAGCTAGTACTAGTAGGTAAATAAACAAAATGATATTAGATGAGACGTCTTATGAGGGAACAAATTCTCATTGAAATTTAATGACAAGTGAAAACAAAGACAAAAAGGAAATGTTTCGCTGCAGGGACGTATCACAATATATCCCATTGCCCTATTTGTAACCAGACATACAGCTGGGCCTTGACATTTCATGTAGTATTAAAGGGTGGAAAATTAAACAAAGCAATACAAAACAAAAAATATCCAATTAGGAAACTTTTTTTCTCCCACTTGTTATGCAATTGTAAAAGAAAGAAACAGATTTTTCTAAGACCATCCTATCTAGGGTACTACTACTACTACCCACCTCTTCATCTGAGTCATCATTAAAGTCGAAATGGATTTGCTGCCTGCCCAACCTCTCCTCGTCCCACATGGATGCGTGGAAGCTGGACGTATCACCGGTGTGGTCTCGCTCATCTGCAGCACATTGGATTAAATAAAAACATTGATTTCTAACATATGTGAAACAAAAGTGGTCATCAATTCATTTGAATTGCTAAGTGAAATTCTAAGATCTACTCCCACTTGCTGAGCAAAGGGAAAGAACATAGATATGAAAAGAGAAAAGAAAAGAAATTGAATTATACAACGTTACATGATAAGCACACTGTCAGTACGTAATATTTCAGCGGAGTCAGTCAATTAATTGAAAGAAGAAGAAAAAGAAGAAGTACACAGTCATTATCACTATTTTCATACACCATTTCCAAGAGTCTGAATGAAGATAATTAATCAAAGTGAAACAATGATGAAAAAATACAAATTCTAACCATTTGCCTGAAGCTCTCCTTGTGGTAACAAATAACAGGTCAAAATTTTCCTGCCTGTATCCTCCTCGTATTCCGACTGCAAGGGAATCAAAGGACGTGTCTGCAATATAGAAATCATACAAGAATTTTATATCGTTGCTGAAAACAAGGCGTACTGTCAGTTAAAGGAAGAGAAAGGCATTTTTGTTTTCCATTTTTAGATCTTGAGTAATTTTAAAGCAAGGCTCTGTTGCCTAGGGGGTAGCCAGTGACTGAAATATCACTGGTTCAAATCTATTATGTGATAGTACAAAGTTGAGTCTTTCAAAGAAGCTTTTCACTCAGATTTTCTCACCCTACTCAGGTGTAAAATAAGTAGCTAGCCATTGAACATTGTTGTAGTAGTCGGAATATAAATGTACAGAAGCATAACAAACAGCATGTCTTGTCCTGTGTGTTGAATGATACTATTGGCCAGGGACGCCTTGTAAAGCACTTTGAGCACTTTAAGTGGATATAGCGCTATACACAGCTGCAAATATCATTTTAATTCATTTTGGAGAACCACCAACCTAGCCGTTTTTACCAGCCTGCATCCTCATGCTTACCTGGTTTTCGGTCAACCACAAAGCCTGCAGCTCTTTCAGTTTGACGATGGTGAAAGGGAGATAACGAAGTAAGTTGTTGCTAAGGTTGAGGACTCGGAGTCTGGGGATTCTGCCTAGTTCGTCAGGCACATAGGTGAGTTTGTTGCTGCGTAGAGAGAGAATTGTGATGCCACTACAACTGCCCAGCTGAGGAGTAAAAAAAAGGGAAATGAAATCAATCAGTAAAGATGAAAGAGTTAAGGATTAGCTTTCATTGTGAAAAATGATTGCATAGGCACAAAGTTCATGTAATCTCGCTGACATGTTGTCACTATATCATGTGTAAAACTAAGGAGTAATGAACCATAACTGCTTATTATTATTTACCTACTTCCTGTTCTTTCCTCTCCTGTTTTGATTGTGTTCATGCTACAAAATGAAGTGACCTGATCTATACAGAAATCAAACTGTGTTTTCCCTTTTATCATCTCAACCTTATTGTCCTCTGGGAAACACATAAAAGTAATACAACAATATGCTGGTTTTGTATTTTTTTGTTCTTTCCAGCTGTTGTAATTGGTTTTATATGCTTTTTGTTTCTTTTTCTTTTTTTCTGGGGATTTTTATGAGTTTTAGGGCACTTTCAAAGAGTAAGATTATATATCTCGGTATGTTAGTTTAATTTTTTGTGTGCATATTTTTTGCTTTCAGTAACTACTTAGTTCAATCTTTACTGACTAAATTCTTATTCTTTGTTTGCTTTCCACCCCTAATACCGCATCATGCAGTGGCATGGCCCAGCTCTATGTGTAGTTACATCCCTGCAGCCAAACATTATACAAGTCAAAAAGCCAGGAGAGAAATTTTTGGATTTTAAAAAAAGCAAGCAGGTAATCAGTTCATTGTACTGAGTCTTTGATGACGTTTAGGAACAAGAAATATTTGGGTCCTGCTCCTTTGAATACACCATGCAAGCAGATAATCAGCCCACTGTCTTGACCTACTTGCAATTATAGTGGATATTTGCAGAAAGAGACTTACTTCAGCTGGAATGAATTTCAACAGATTTTCATCTGCATAAAAAGTTCTGAGATTGCGGAGAAGGCCGATGCTGGCAGGCAAATCTTCAAGGTCATTTTCACTGACATTCAGCTCGGATAAAGATGACAATCTTAAGTTGAGAAAACAAGTCAAAATTTAGATTAATTCAAATATAGTCTACCCAAGACTTTAACCTGAAATATTTAACAGTTTCAAAGCAGTTCATTTACAAACGTTTTTTCAAGAAGTAAACATTGTGTTTGACTTTGATAAGTTTCTTTCCTCAAACTTAAAAAAACAAAGTAATTTTTTTCAGGTGTGGCACTTTGGCATCAATTACATGTTGGTTAGTTGGTTATTGCCTGTATGAAATAACACCCCCTTCCTTTCCCTTCTCCTTCCCCTTCTCCCTCCCCTTACCCTCCGAGAGTCTTAGGGAGAGATGTCAGCTGGTTGTCATCCACTTTCAGAGTTGTCAAATTGTTCAGGTTTCCTAAAAGAGAAAGGAATAACTTAATGGGGAGCAATAACCAAACATTTTATATCATTATCTAATTCATCTAAAAAAAATTCACCTTGGAAAAAGAAAACAAAGTAAGATAAAAATAAAAATCTCAATTAACCTCAAGATAGTTCATGAAACTTTCGAAGGGCTTTTAAAGGCTACCGGTATATGAAAGAATAAAATTACAATTTCTGGATTACAATTTAATTTTTCTCCGGCAGTAAAAGTTAACACTCACCCAGAGACTCAGGTAAGGAAAGCAGACGGTTACTTGTCAAGTGTATATCAGCCAGGGAATCACATCCTTCCATCTCAGTGGGCAACTCTTGTAAATGGTTTTTGGTGGCATCCAAAAACACAAGCTGTTTCAAGTTGCCCACAGCCTGATGAATAATACAAAACTTAAAAACTTAAAACAATAACTAGATACACAAATCAAAATCAAGAGGTGATAGATAAAGAGGTGAAACTCTGCCAAGCCAAATTTGTCAGTTAATTCGAAGAAGTAGACAGTAAATTTGTATCTTATTAGTACTTTTTAAACAATAAACAATTTTTTCAGGCTTTTGGCATGTCAGTTCACTGAAATCTAATTTATCTGGTAAAAGATCATATACATTTTCAAGATTTTATACATTTCATTTAGGTAAGAGTTAGGAAAGATGGCCCATGATAGAGTTAAATGAAAGGAGCTTGTCTCTGGCCTATACCCTGCCAGGGGTGAAAGGCTATGATGATGATGTTGGGTAAGAATCAGATCTCGCTGTGAAAGGGTTAATACAAAAATATGCAAAAGTTTCTGTCTGCCTACAGTTATTGCCTGTACAAAAACTCACAGGATGGACTCTGGAAATTTGATTATGGTCGCACCACAATTCTAGCAGACTGCTCAAACTGCCAATCACTTCTGGCTGGAATGAAAAAAAAAAAGGGAGTTATAGAGAGACGGAGATTAACAAATAGCATAAAACAAAAGATGAACTTAAATATGTTACAATCTCAACAAAAGTATAATTTATAATACAAAAAAAAAACCTTTTGAAAAGTAAGCTGTGCAGTATCGAAGGCCAACTCTGTGTCTGGTGCAAATAGCGGAATGGGACAAAATGTGATACGTCCCTGCCGCCAAACATCACCAAAGAGCTAGGATAAAACTTTGGATCAAGACAAAAGTAGGCAGATGATCAATTCACCATGCTGAGTCTTTAATTGGTCTTTAGGACCAAGACATTTTTCGGTCTTGCTCCTTTGAATTAGCCACACATAATTTTCTTTTGCCTCTTTTTGTTTTTTTAATATTCAAGACAAGCAAAAGAAAGTGTATAAAATACCCTAGGAAGCAGCTATCAATGAATATATTTACATTTTTTTTTGTATTTAAATCTCTTGATACAAAAAGAAAGAAATGGATCAATCGTATATATTGTACAAGGTCAGTAATTGCATGAGAATACAGCTCATGGGCAAAAGCAGATGACCGTTCTGAAACCTGAAAAGGTTTTCACCAATGGCTTGAAACCTAAAACTGTCATGTTTCATGCCCAACAAAAAAGAAAAAGCAAAACCTGCACTAGCAACAGAGCAATTTTCATAAACTTAAAACCCTTTATCTAAACACAGATATAAAAAAAATGACCTTGAAGCTATTGTAAAACGATATCTTTAAAAATCTACGAAAGTAGCAACCAAAGTCTTCAAAACTCACGCAAACAACATGCTGGAATGTTACGGCAAATTTTCTCCAAAAACGCTATTTACGGCTCAATATTTACCAATTCTGAAAACTCATTGTTGCCGATGTCGAGCCTCTCCAAGGCTGTGAGACGGTTGAAGGTGCGAGGCAACGTCTTCAGGTGGTTCTCCCTTATCTCCAAGATGCGGAGTGAAGTTATCCTGTAAATTCACACAGAAAGATTGTTTGCACATATTTAGACTATCCGTGCCTGTGTCAGTAGATAATTTGGTATCTATGTAGCTCTTCATGCTAATGATGTGTGGAAATACGTCCAAAATATATCAAACTTTTCTCGGACTATGTCTTTATTTTTTAAAATAAATCAACTAAAGTAATTTTTTTCAATTATGACATAGGTAGATGGGTTTCAAAACTGATAATAATATGATAATATATATAATGAATAAAGACATGTAAATGTATGTGAAAAAAGATATCACGGTACCTTCCAAAACTCCCTGGCAGATAGTCAATGAAGGTGTCATTCAGGTATAGGTGTGTCAGATTGGGCAATTGTGTGAATCCATCAGGTAGTCTGGAAAACATCAACAGAGTAGGAGAATATTATTCAACTAGGCTGAGAAAAAAAAAAATTTCATGAAGTAGCCATTGTGCTCAAAAGGGGAGAGGGAGTGGAATAGATGAATAGCAGGCAAAGGGGATAATGGCATTCAAGTATATGTATGATATAATTTAAAGGTTGTTTCTTCATCATAAAAAAATGTAATCGCGCAAAAGCGTAAAAACTATGTACAAAGTGTATAGTAGCTTGCTGGTGATATTTCGCGTATTCATCAGCAGAGCGTAAAAATCATTTGTGAACCGCCATGGACGTGTAATAGGTTGGTTGGTTGGTTGGTTGCCTTTCTGTTGCACATCTTTTTAACACAATTTAGGTCATATCAAAAGCCCGAGCTCACTAGACAAGTTGACATGCTGCCACACACAGAGAAACGGAGGTCACACTGGGTGATATTACCCAATCACAATATACTAACATCGGGCCAACCAGCCGCAGCACTGTTTCACAAACGCCAAAAGACTAGCGGGACAGCTACCAAAATACCAATTTGAACGTCTTAGGTACGACGCGGCAGGGATTCGAACCACGGACTTACCGACCAGTTCCGAGGAGGACGCTCTACCTAAGAAACTACAGAGCCGGTTGTCCTTGAGTAAATGGTGGGTACGTGCTACATACGCTTTTTTTTTTACTTATTGTAATTTTCTCCTTTTGGTTTTGTTGTTGTTTTTTTATCTTCTGCTTCTTCTTTTTATTTTCATTTCATACCCAAAAAAAATGGCAAGAAGAAGGAAATTGCGGACAGTCCAAGCCTGGTCAGTTCTAGAACTACACTTACTGACGCAGGGCGGATTTCGTGGACGCGGACGATGACAAAACCCCGGCCATTAACACCGGGCCGGTGGTCATTCATAAAGGGCCGTTATGGATCGGGGACGTGAGCCAAACGACCCGGCGCGTCTTTAGGGGAGAGCCTGGCCATTGAGGGTGAATTATGCAGGCACCTGAACAAAGTGGGCGACGCGCTCAAAGGAAAAACGATTACACACACAGACGTTGCTTGTGACAAGGCCAGACGGGGACACAACAAAATAATAATATAGAGAATAGGAAGTCGGTTGGGTGGGTTTGGGTTGGTTGGTTGGTTGGTTGGTTGGTTGGTTGGTTTGTCGGTGGGTTGGTTGCTTGGTTGGTGCCTGTTTAAAGCCCCTTCAGGTCATAAAAAGAGAAGTCATCTAAACAGAGTTATCTAGACAAGATAACGCGCTGTCCCCCTAAGACTAAGAAGATACAATAAATGAAGGGCTGCATTAATATATCAACCAGTCACAGTCAACTGACACGGTGTCAACCAGAGAAAAAATGACAAGACACAAATATTTTTATTATAACACCATCATCTAGTGATTACTGCTGAACGTCTTATACGCATAAGAAGTTATATTCGCCTATTAGCACCAGTCCGATGAGTGCTAAGGCGGGTTGGCTAAGGAAAAACCGAAGAGGCACTAGCAAGAAAGAATCGAATCCGGTAATCACCGGGTTCTGTGTCGTGTCACTGCCTGTTCGGCCACCGCGCCTCCGGTGATGAATGGCTGGATCAAGCTATTACAGTTCAAAATAATACATCAGATTGATCGAAGACAAATTATAACGTCCCAAAGTATGCAGGGACCGTCGTGTTATGAGCATTGTCTGGCTGTAACGCCATCAATCCTTTATATATTAATGGAACGCTTGACACGTCAACGTGAAATAAGACGCGTAATAAAAAGTTTGTGTATTCAAATTGAAATGCAATATCCATTCTGCTATTTAACACTGCTCTCGCCGACAATGGACAGACATCCCAGACTTTTAGTTGTAGTTTTAATGCGATAGAAAACACGTACGTAATGCATTCTAAATTGTAAGTGGCCCCGGTAATGTCTTCAGGAAAAGACAAATCCCTTACACGCGCGCGCACACACACACACACACTTACAAATTTAGATAATCTTTTTTTTTTTAAGCAATGTATTGTGATATGCATTTCCATTTTTAACGCGACATAAAACCATTTTGCGTTGAATAAATAGTTTGTGTGAAACAGATACCATGTTGAGCAAATTGCAGTGACGTTTAACAAAATATTGAATTCCCTTCTTTCGCAAGTCTGCAGTCCGGCTTCGTAGCTTTTCAGGTAAGGCGTCCGCCTGAGATCTGGTAGGTTGAGGGTTCGAATTCCCGCCGCGTCATTCCTAAGACGTTGAAATCAGCATTTTATCAGCTGTGCCACAAGGTGCCCAGCGTTATGTGAACAGTGCTAAGACTACTTGGCTCGGTGTCAGTATACTGTGACTGCGTGAGATTCAATCGAGCCCTGCGTTTTTTACTGTGTGGCAACAATGTTAGCTTGTCTAGAGAGCTCCGCCTTTTAATATGACTTAGATTGCGTTAAAAAAGGGGGTGTAAACATACCCAAATACGCAGCAACAACCTAACATCACTCTAAAGCTTGCGTACACAATTAATTCCGGATATCCGGATAAACAACAACGATTTGATTCATGACCTTTTGTCAGTGGTATAATGCGACGACATCCCTCCCTAATCAACCACAACACCGGGCTCAGGCTGGTCCACTGTATCCCACAGACCAGGACCACAGACCCCGCCAGGCAGCGCGGGCCGGGACAACCCAGGCTTACTCCAGCCACCCGTGTAATCGCCTAACCACTTCCACCAGTAAACAAGGGCATAAGGCGATAGGAAGCGTCATTGCGAATATAATTAATTTCAATCCCGCTTTATTCAATCAGGCAAGATATTGTAAACACAACAATAGTAATTATTCTAGATTATAGTTATATAGTTATAGTTACCGTCGAAGTGCTCACATACTGAGCCGTGCATTCGCATTTACCGGCCTCCTAATTAATAAACTAGGTCATGACATCACGCGCGCAATACTTCGCACCAAAATCACGTCTTGGTTATTTTATGGTTTCCGTGGGTATTGTGTATTATTTATGGAATCTACGATCGTGACCGCCCACTATTTTATTTTATTTTTTTCTAGTAAGTGGATATCATGACCTAGTTTAATTAGGAGGCTGGTCTATTCGGCTGCCTGACTCTTTGTATGAGCGCTCCGGTTACGACTAATTTTGTAATTGTCACAGGATTATGATGTGAGGCAGCAAGACTGGTTGTTCATTTGGTTGGTTGTATTTTTAATGTTAATTCTTATGAAAACAATTTAGAACATATCAAAGGCGGAGCTCTCTTGAGTTAACATGCTGCCACAGAGATACTATGAGGGCCCATTCGAAAGCCTAGCTTACTGACACGGGTCAAGCAGTCTTAGCACAGTCCCATGACTCCGAGAGCCTGGCGAGACAGCTACATAAATGCCGATTTTAACGTCTAAGCAGTGACGCGACCGGGGACAGAACCACCCACCTACCAGTTCCCAGGCGGACGCTCTACCTATTGAGCTACGGACCCGGTCATTGGTTGACCCATCGCCTGTCATGTGAGAAGATGAATGGGTCACACGAAACCTTGCTCTTTTTTTAAGGTAAAAAACCGCTCACACTTTGAAAACGAAAATATGAAGCCATTGATTTAATTTTCATATGTCAAAGAATGGAATGGAAGCAGTTCCATTTTGAAGTTAAGCTTTTAAAAAAATAACTTATTCTATTCATGTATCCCATATGCGTTAATAAGCAACGCAGATACGAGACAAAGTCATAGAAAGCAAATTTGAAAAGTGGGTAAGTAGAAAAGTGAGATATATTCGTGCCCGGGACCTCACGCGGCACCCATCGCCTGGCCACCAGGACAAAAACTGCGTACCTATCCACTAGGCAATCCGCTACCCTTACCTCCTTCAATCACGTCTCTACGTCCACCCAAATTTTCCTGCTTTCTTTGGCTTTAATTGTTTCTTATCATCGACACTGTCCGTTATCCTAAATCCTGCTTGTCACCAAAATGTTAGATCGAGCTCTTTCTTACAAGTGCAAACATTCGATCACGGAAACAAAAGCTTAGATAAATTTATTATAGACTGAGGCAAACGCTCCTAAAGTGTGCGCGATTGATTGCTTAGCCCTAAATGACACATGACTGTGTTTGAGGTAGGATTTGCTCCGAGTAGCCCCGGCCCAAAATGCGTGTCCAAGTTGCATACCACACAATACTTACTCGAGCACATTATGAATAATTCATACAAAGGCTGAAAGACATTAGGATATTGGGAGACCTCTACCCCTAGACACTTGACACCCCTCGCTTTATTGAGACGAACACAAACATACACACTCACACACATTCTCTTATAATAACATACTAATATAATATTATGTCCTCCCTCCCTCCCTCCCTCCCTCTCTCTCTCTCCCCCTCCCCCTCGCTCCGCCCGTCCCACCCTCTCTCTCTCTCTCTCTCTCTCTGTCTGTCTTTCTCTCCCTGTGTCTCTTTCTCCTCTCTCTTTTTCTCTCTCCCTCTCTCTGTATTACTTCCTCGCTCTTCCCTCCCTCCTTCATAACACTCGCCCCCCCCCCCCCAACCTCTATCTCTCTCTCTCTCTATCTCACTCCTTCTCTCTCTCTCTCTCTCTCTCTATCTATCTCTCTCTCTCTCTCTCTCTCCCTATCGCTTGGAGAATAAAGGATTGGAATAATGCACCGAAAATCAATTCAATACAATTTTTTTTGTAGCGAAATTCCACCAAACACCCAATTTGCCCTCCACTGAATAGCAGATATTACCGTTCATTTTAGTTTTGTTGTTTTGTTTTTGTTTTTGTTTTATTTTGTTTTTAGGTTTGAATTTCGGCGTTTGTTAATTAAACTTTATCATAGTAAAAAAAAGACATTTCAATCTATTAAAAACTTTTTTTTAATTTACGGAACGGATTTCGTTGATATTGTATTGTCAGTGTACGTGAGGTGTAACCGCGCCAATCTTCAAACTTCAAAAGAGCCACTTGACTCGTTCAAGGGATAGAGGGTTAATGATACCAATATCTCTCCTCCTCCTGCACTGGTTCAAGTACACCATGGCATAATGGGCTCTAACTCCAATCAACAGCAAGACTCCACCCATGCATACACTGACTACGATGCAGCTCAACCTGTAGTGAAGTAGTGCAATCGCCCCGAATGGAACCGGTGGGTCGGTGGTTCGAACCCCGGTCGCGTCAAACTTAACCCTTTCATAGCGGGATCAGATTCTAACCGAACCGGAGCATGCCATATATAAAAAAAATAATGTGCTTTTATACCAGATAAAAAATATTTCAGAGGTATGACAAACGTCAGTTCACTGAAGTATTATTCATCTGGTGTATGAAGACTTTGACACATCTAGTCAGTTTGATAGGAAAGGGTTAAGACGTTAAAATCTGTATTTAACCTTAAGTCTCGCTAGGTGCTCGATATTCTAGAAACAGCGCTGAGAATGGTCGATCCGGTGTCTGTAGACTGTGTAACTGGGTGATATATTCGAGTAGGCCCTCCATCCATCTCTGTGTGGCAGCACGTTAACTTGACGCAGCCGGGATTCGAACTTCCCGACCTAACAGTCTCGACGCAGGTGTTCCTCTACCCCCACGGCTTCTGTGAGACGATGGCAAAGAGTTGTGTAGTATTTACTGACCCCAAACGAATGCACTAGTTACTATCAGATCGAGCAGAAGCATTAACTCTGTGCGGTCAGTCAACTGCTTAACTCAGGACTGATTCAGGCTACGGAGCCAACATTAAAACCTGTCTCACTTTGTTTTACGATTTATACCACCAGGTGCACTGAAAACTTAATGTGGTCAATCGGCCCCGTAGCTCAATGGGTAGAGCGTCCACCTCGGAACCGGTCGATCGGTGGTCATACCTCAAGACGTATTATTATCCCACCTATCAGTTTACTGTGACTGGATGAAAAAGTCGGGCAATTCTTCCGATTTTCTATGTATGCCATCATGTTAACCTGTCTAAACAGTCCCGCCTTACCAACCAACCAATCAACCAACTGACCAACCAATCAGCCAACCGACCGACCAACTGACAAATCAACCAACAAATCAACCAACCAATCAAAGCTTAAAGTACAAATCAGAGCCGTCTAATCCAAGCGGGAAAATAATTAGTCCTAAATTAATTTAATAAAATGTGAAGAAATTATTCACTGCCACAAGATTTAACGCTACTTTTGGTTTCTTTGTCGGAACTATAAAATCGAGAAGAGCCGAGCACGAACGTTTTGATCCTACAACCGGCTGTCTGATCATAAAAAAATATATTATGAATAGATAGCGTTGTGGGGGAACGATTTGATCTCGCTGGCAGCAAGATCAAGAACTGACCGGCATGAACGCCACTAGCTCAGAGCCGAGGAATGTGTCCGCTTTGAAGCCGGCTACTTTGCTCCAATAATCTGGGCTTTCTTACGAGAACTGAAACACTAAAACCTGGAGAGGTTTCTCCTCTACAACAACTACAATACTCATCAAACTCCGGAAGAGAAGGCAAAAAGAAAAGACTACTACATAACCCCCTGCAAAGCATTTTTTTTCTTTTCAAAGCTCAAACAAAATCGTTCTTGACACCCGATAATACGATCTTCTTTTATTCTTTTTTTTCTTCTTCCGTACCGTCTGTTTACGGCTTTTTTCGGCAATCTCTTTATTTCAATCACCGAACTACAAAGGCACACCGGGTACATACACAGTACGGCTCCGCAAATTAGGAATTGATTTCATCCTTTCACCCCCGTCCACCTCTGTGCCCGTACGGCGACCTACAGGGGACTCGCTTGATTAGTTCGTTCGCGATTGGTCTCATATAATAATAAAAGCAGGAGGGTTTTGGTGGTGGTTTTTTTTTTTTGTTTTTTTTTTGTGACTTGGAGTATTACTATAAAAGGAACCAGGGGGTACGACAGATTTGAAGGATTGGAAGGTGAGATCAATCAGAAAATATAATGAAGAATACTGTTGGATTTTTGCTTGTTTAACGCCTTAAAAAATAATTTTAGGTCATATCAAAGACGGAGCTCTCGAGACAAGTGAACGTTATGCTGCACATCAGAGATTAACGGAAGACTCATGCATTATCTCCCCGTCACATTATATGACACCGACCACAATCATCCTTAGCACTGTTCCCATAACGCTGAGCGCACGAAGGGACAATAGCTGTTAAAACGTCGGTTTTAACCCTTTCACTGCTAATGACACCAAAATCTTTAAGATAAGCTTGTTCTTATACCCAAAAAATCAGGTTTCAGTACACTGAAATATGCCAAAATCCTGAATTTCAGGCTTATGGCATATGTCAGTTCACTGAAATCTGATTTATCTGGTATAAGAACACGTATATTTTCCAAATTTTGCATATTTCAGTTAGGTTAGTATCAGACCTCGCTGTGAAAGGGTTAACCCTTTCACTGCTAAAGACACCAAAATCTTCCAGATAAATCAGAGCTCGCTTTGAAAGGGTTAACGTCTTAGGCATGACACGGCTGGTGTTCGAACCTCCCACCTACCGGTTCCGAGACCCACGCTCTACCTATTGAACTGCATAGCCGGTGACATACAATTTCTTCTAGACGCGAGGCGGGAAGGGTAGGGAGTCAGGGAGGTCGGAGACAGGTATTGGCTGCTGTTTTGTTATTGATGGCAAACGCAAACGACCACCAAAGGGAAAGAAATTACGACGGGAATTAAAGCAAAATTCTTAGAAGAAGATCCAATATTTATTCTTTTTTTTTTTCTTTTCGTTTCTGGTTCCAATCTCTTTTCGGTGAATGTCAACATGCCATTGTTATGTTGGGTTTGTTTAAGATAATGACGACTACAGTGGGGAAGGGATACAGTAAGTTGTTCCAAATTATTCTAAAGCTTCAAAGCAGAACGGAAGGCCAACACACGACACAAACGACACACAAACGACACACACACACACACACACACACACACACACATGCACACACATAGACACGCACACACACACATACCCCCCCCCCCCCCCCCACACACACACACACACACCGCTACTGCATACTACTACCGTCAAGCATTTGTTTGTCACAAAATCGGCCGACACTGCAGCTTACCGTTTACTTTCGCTTTCAGGGCCGACCATGTCCTAATAGATAGACTGTCAGACTAATGTTTACTTTAAAGAAAGACAAATAACCGGAGACGGCCCGCGGCCCACGTTCCTCGAGGCACACAGAGAGAGGCAGAGTCCCCTTACAAGCAGTGACACCGGCCTACACTAACTGTTTAGTGTCCATACCGGACTGCCAATTTGCTACCTAGTCTAGCTCTGAATTACATTGTAGACGTTCCTACTACGCTGTCTAAATCGGTGGGTTTCGCTCGTTGCCTGCAGTAGTATATATTATCCAACGTCCTTTTTTCTTTTTTTCTTCTTTTTTTTTTTACAAGATAGGTAATACCAGAGGCATAGCTCTTTACACCATGAAATCGGTCGGTTGGTCGTTGCCTGTTTAACGCTCTCTAAAAAAAACAATTTAGGTCTTATAAAATGCGGAGCTCTCTGGGCACATCGATGTGCTGCCGCCACACAGAGATAAAAAGAGAGCTCATACATTGGAATATCTTACCCAATCACAATATACTGACAACGGGTCAACCTGTCTTACCACTGTTCCCATATTGCCGAGTGTCTGATGGAAAAGCAATGGTTAAAATGCCGATTTTAATCAATGTTTTAGGTATGACGCAGCCGGGGGTTCCAACCACTGACCTACCAGTTTTAAGGCGGAAGCCCTACCTGTTAAGCTACCAAGTTTCCAATTTCCATGCTTTGATAACCTAGGGGAAAAATGCCTTCCAAATTCTCTTCAGCCTGAGTCTGACAGAAAGCAATCAAGCAAGGATCTCGTATTACGATAAACAAAAAGCGTTGGTGACGAACATTCCTAAATCTTAGAAGAGCTCTTTGAAAGAAAAATACAACAGGCATTCAATCTTCATAAGAGATTTTACTCATTCACCGCTGTACTTTTTCGAACGTCAATAATGATGATAATATCAATTCATTGAAACGGGGAAAAAACGAAGAGGACGAACGGTGTAGTGTATGTAGACAGTTTTTAAGTGGTAGAGGAAACAGAAATAAAAAGTACGTAACCTACATACATAACATACATAAATACATACATACATACATACATACATACATACATACATACGTCCCCTTCTCAAAACCGTGTTCTTTCCAAATTCCGCCCGTAACGAATAACTTGTTTAATTGTGACGTATGAAAGTAAATGACTTGCTTCAGCCTTAACCGTTTTCTCCGGGCGATAGAATTGAGATCTTAGATCTTAAGAAATTCAATCAAAGACGTGTTGAGTGCCTGATGTGTACGTACAGGATAAATTAATGTGCTGCAAGCAGCTTGAGAAAAAGAGTCCTTTGTCGTAGTGAAGAGCCGAATATATTTATTAATGCAACTTATTGTAAGTTGTAAATCTTAATTTCCGCCATGCACAATTTATTGCAGAAGATCTTGTGTTTTCCGTTTTCTTTTAAAGGCACCAAACCTGATTATTATTTATTGGGGGGGGGGATGGGTGGTGTTCATATTAAAGTTTCCCTTTGCACCGACTGTTTTGTTGGGGGGGGGTTGGGAGGGGAGCTGTTTATTTTTGTTTTGTTTGGGTTTTTTGGGGTTTTTTGGGAGGTGGTGGGAGGGGGTGTTATTTTTAAACTCAGCAGTGAGGGGAGAGTGGCAGAAATATCTGAAAGTGAAAGACAGACAAGTAGACAGACATCCAGGCAGGTAGATAGGTAGGTAGGGAGAGGTACAGTTTTATGTGTCTTAATTCTTTCACAGCGAGGACTGTTTCTAACCCAACTGAATATGCAACATCTTGAAAATATACGCGATCTTATACCGAATATGAATCAGATTTCAGTGAACGGACATGTGCCAAAAGCCTGAATTTCAGGCTTTTGGCACATGTCCGTTCACTGAAATCAGATTCTTTTGATATGAGAACAAAACAAAATCTTGAAGATATAGGAGACTTTAGCATTGAAAGGGTTAACTAAGGTAGAAAGATTGCGTCAATTCAATAATAAAAGATCGGTAAAGATTGGCGGCAATGAATCATTTGAAGAAATAAGAAGTAGAGAGCAGTCATTTTCTTATTCAAACAGAAGTGAAGGAAAACAAACCGGGTCATTGTTCGTGTTTCTGATTTCATAAATAAACAGGCTTTATGATCACAAACACACACACACACACACACACGCACGCACACACACACACACACACACACACACACACGCACATACACACACACACACACACAAACACATACACTTTGAACCCTTTTCAATAAACACATTATCACCCCAGATCAAGCTATACACACTATGTTTTATTCATCTTATCTTAGACATTGATAATGCTTTTAGCAATCGATTTTGTCTTCCACACAAAAAGCCCAACACTATTAACCCTTTACTGCGGGGTCCAGTTCTGACCAAACAGAATATTCACAATCTTGATAACAACGTGTTACTATACCAGATAAATCGGCTGACATATGCTGACATGGGCTGAATTTTAGGCTTTTGGCTTATGTCCGTTCACTGAAATCTGAATTATCTGGTATAAGAACAGGCAAATCTTGAAAATGTTTGTGTCCTTAGCTTTGAAAGGGTTATTATTATTATAATTAATGTTATTCTTATGTTTGGTTGCTTTTTCTCCATATCAATGCTGGTCTTTATGGATTGCTGTTGGACACAAGAATTGTGAATAAAAAATTTTTTTAAAAGGATCCGCTAACACAAACCGAGGATCTTTGTCCAGCCTGGGCTAGACTAGCCTTGCTGTCACAAATGATTATGATAATAATTCCAGCTGAATATCATTCTCATCGAAGAGATTATTCGGTCGCTATCTACGACAATCGCGGTAATCTGACAATTTGAAGTCTAAATCTTTTACAAGTGATTGATGAGAGATATTTTGAGTTGTCTTTATCAGAGTTTTTCTTTCTGGTTGGTTGTTTGCCTGTTTCACGTCTTTATTATTATTATTATTAGTCGTATCATTATTAGTAGTAGTATTATTATTATTATTATCATTATCATATCATATCATATTTACAGAGCATATAGGCTGGAAGCCTTTTAAAGCTCTGGAAAAAGGGTCACATTTTGAAAACAGAGCAAGTACAAATTCAAAATACCTGTCTTATTATTATTATTTCGACACGATTAAGGCTATACAATTTTATCAAAGGGGGAGATCTCAAGATAAGTAAACGTGCTGCCACACAGAGATAGACAGAGTGATCGCTCGAATATATTATCCATCTGTCACAGCATGTAGATACCGGGCCAACAGTCCTAGCTTCATTTCCATAATAAAACAGAGCGTCCTTGGGAACAGCTGCTGAATAAATGCCTATTTTAACCCTTTCACTGCTCATGTTATTTCTCAAACTACCACTATCAAGGGACATCAAAACCTTAATTTCAGGCTTTTGGCATATGTCAGTCCACTGAAATCTTATTCATTTGGTATAAGAACCAGTGAATCTTGAATATTTTGTATATTATGTTTGGTTAGAATCGGACCTTGTTGTGAAATGGTTAACGTCTTTTGGGTATGACATGGCCTGGGTTCCGAGCTGGATGCTCTACATACTGAGCTACGTGGCCGGTACCGTTTTGCTTTAAATTGTCGTTGCATGCTAATTGCTTAATTAACGACAACTGTGACTATCAGTGATAAATTAAAGAGAGAGAGAGAGAGAGAAACGAGATGGTGAAGGTAAATGACGACGGAAAGGAGGACGGAAGGTGAAGGTGATGGGAGGTGAAGGTGAATTTAAGACGACGGAGAGGATGACCGAAGGTGAAGGTGAAGGAGACGGGAGGTGAAGTTGAAGGAGGACGATGGAAAGGATTACGGAAGGTGAAGATGAAGTAGACGGGAGGTGAAGGTGAAGTTGAAGGAGGACGATGGAAAGGATTATGGAAGGTGAAGATGAAGTAGACGGGAGGTGAAGGTGAAGTTGAAGTAGACGGGAAGTGAAGGTGAAGGAGGACGACGGAAAGGATGACGGAAGGTGATGGTGAAGGAGCACGGGTAGAAGGAAGGAAGGCGAAGGAGGGTGATGGAGGGTAAAGAAGAACAGGGTACGGAAAGGGAAGGAGGAGAAAAAATAGGGAAGGAGATAGAGACCGGAGGATGAGAAAAGGAGGATGAAGGAAAGGATGACGGAGGGGGGGGGGGGGTTAAGGAGGAGGGTACTTACTTTCCCAGAGGGTTGACGCTGGCGTCGATGACACGGAGGTACTTGCAGCCCTTGATTGTCTCAGGCACCTCGATAATCCCTGGGGTTGGCGCAGGACACAATAAAGCAGTATTCATTAGTCAGGTAAGTTCAAGTTAACAGGGATGGTGAAAATAATAATATAATAATAAATATAGAATGATGATGATGATAATGATAATGATGATGCTGCTGATGATAATGATGATAATAATGTGAATAAAATAACATCTACCATAATAATACAAGTTTATTTCATCCATCTTTATTTGTACAGATGTATTTTTTTATCTAAAACATGAAATTTGGTATTTCGACAGCTGTACAGCCAGGCAGGTTGCGTAAAGAGACAGTGCTGACTGAGAGTGGTTGGCCCGAGATCAGTGTCAGTATACTGTGACTCGGGGATATATTCGATAAAACCCTCCGTTTATCCCTGAGTGGCTAACGTTAACTTGTCTGGAGAGCTCCGCCTTTGATGATAATGTGGCCATCTATACTATTGTTTTAACCCTTTCAATGCTAAAGTTATTTCTGACCAAACTATTGATACCAAGATCTTCAAGATTTGCCTGTCTTTAAAGATTTTAGTGGACTGACATATGTTTGGCATATGTCACTCCACTGAAATCTGATATATCTGCAATAAGAACATGCATTTTTTTTATTTTTTTTAGATTTTTCATATTTCAATTTTAGTCAGGATCAGTCCCCAGCTGTCAAAGGGTTAAGAGGGTGAAACAGACACCAACCAACCAACCAACCAACCAACCAACCAACCAACCAACCAACCAACCAACCAACCAACCAACCAA
>JAUEKZ010168002.1:3430-14475 GCA_031471865.1 Melibe leonina | reverse complement strand
AGCTGTGTGTGTGTATGCTGGTTAAGGGAGCACTGGAGAGAGTGCTGGAAAAAGTAAGATGATAGATCAATCCAAAAAATAAGAAACAGAAGTAGCGCCCACCAGAGGCGGCCACCAACCACCGGCTTGCACTTCAGTGCTTATATGACATTAGGAGTTGAAAGTGACCTAAAACTGTCAATAAACAAAAACAAATGAGGGCCAAGACTAAGCTAACCAGGAGATACAAAACAGTTGTGTGTGTATGCTTGTTAATGTTAAGTGATCACTGGAAAAGGTTTCATGATAGATAAAAGTAAAAGAGAAGAAAAAGTATTAGTGCCTACCAGAATTGCCCGACAACTACCCACTTACCGTACATACAAAGCATTTGGAAAAAAAACCCCTTACAATGCAAACAGTCTGTAAAAATAAAAAGGAAACGGCACTGACCCAGAAATGTAAAAACACAAGCAATGGCATCTTTAATTCATAAAAATTAACAGTTGTACAATATCACCCTGATAAAAACACATTCCACACGTGTGACACTACACATTCCACACGTGTGACACTACACATTGCACAAGCTACCATTACAAATCCAACAGTAGTATGGAAAAAACGATCTGACAATAAAATTCTACTCATATTTCACAAGTAGAGATCTATATTACAAACATACATGAAAAACAACATATCTATAAAACAGTGTGTTTTGAATTAATGACAGCTAAGAATAAGAAAAGCAAAACAAGTACATGAAATTAATGTAATCTTGCAGTTTGACATTTAATCATGCTAACTGGATTAATACTTATAGATGGTTATATGCATAGAAAGATTTCATATTTTAGAAAACTGAGTTCAGTAAAGTGTGATACTTACTACACTACAACAAAGGTGGACGTGTTGTATGGTACTGGCCGTTCTACCACACAGAGCTTGTATCACACACACACACATTGTTCCACAACACATGAGTACCACACACACAGCTCCACACACATGTCACAACACATGAGTACCACACACACAGCTCCACACACATGTCACAAAGCAAGCCTGCTTTAATTATGAGGTAAAAAAATCCTCTGCCTTTCCCATGTTTAATGTTCTACACATTCCCATTCATCGTCATTTCGTGTGAAGAGGTTTGAAATTAAATGAACATGGGAAAACATACACTCGTATATACCATACCAGCACACGTGCACACAAAAAACCCCAAAAAGCTGACAAAACCCCCCCCCCCCCCAACTCTAAAACTACACACATTCTCTCGCATACATAGGCATTTATAAAATTAAAAGATTGAATAGACTTTACTTTTCTCCCTTCCTTCAACACCTGTGTGTGTAAAGACCTGATGCACATGATGTACTCAGCTGACTGAAGTAGAAACTAAAGGATAGAAAAAGAATTTCACAGCTTTTAAAAAAAAATGCATGTTTCATCAGCCATCCTTACGCACATCTTTGCATGCAGTGACTTGCATACCAGGTGATTCAAAAATAAAGGGCCCCTGTACGGTTTGAAACCATTCTCTTGCTTGCCACAGCTAACACCAAAAGTTGACATTAAGTTTTGGGACTTTCTTTTCAATTACATTTTAAGTTACAGGTTGTTTAGTATTGCAATAATTTATTTTTATTTTTACTTTTACTGGTGAATGCGTAAATGACTAATTTACATCTTGGGTTGAATGGCAAAGGAATATGTATGAAGATTACCAATACCAACAGGGACCTGTTTATTTTAACAACGCCAGAGTACATCTATTCACATTATATTCATGAATGAATGAATTTTAATTGGAAGTCCCAAGCACACAATGCACATCCATCTTGAGGCAGCCAGATGACCCGACACATGCTGCCAGTCCCTCACACTCACACACTCTTGATTCACTCTGTCTGTCTCATCATGACTTCCACGTCTCAGTCTCAGTCTGACTCGCTGGTCTCGCTGGCCCCATCCTCCCTGAGGTGTACCAGGACTGTACCCTTGGCCACCGTGTCCCCAGGCTGGTAGGGGGTGCGGTCAACCACGCCGTCCTTGGATGAACGAATCACATACTGGGGATACACAGACAACGAGACGGTTATTGTTGACAGCAGCACAGTTTAACGACCAGACATACAAACTAAGGCTTAGTCTAATGCTAATTTCTTAATCAAGCTGAACTTTGGCTTGGGCTTAATGTGCTGAATTTTATAAAAGGTCAAAGAATTCAGTTAGAGAACTTGGGTTCAGATTAGGCCTTAGCCTAGCACTTATTTACACTCAACTCATATCATCATCTAGTCACTGTTGAATAAAAGCAATGGAAAAAAAAGTATTTTCATACAGATTGCGGTCTAGCCAAACAAACCAGCTGAAATTTAAAAAATTTGGATAGTAAAGTGTCGCTGATAAATTTTGGTCCTTATACTGAGATTTCAGGAGATATCTCAGTCAGCCCTCCGTTATCTCTGTATGGTAGCATGTCTGTAGAGCTCTGCTTCTGATATGACCAATAAATGTTAAAATGAACCAACCAACCAACCAACCAACCAACCAATCAATCAGCCAACCATCAAATCAACCAACCATCTAATCAACCACCCAACCAACCAACCAACCAACCAACCAACTAACCTCCATCTTCATGGCGATCATGACTACCAAGGGCTGTCCCTGCTCCACAATGCTCCCTGGCTCCACCAGCAGGCGCTCCACCACTCCGGGCATCGGAGCAACCGCATCCTCCACCCGCCCTACAGTGCTGGCCGCCTGTAGGTATCCAGGGCTAGGGATGTCCAGGCTGTGTTTGCCCTCCTGAGGGTGTGTGTGTGTGTGGTGGGGGTGGGGGTGTGTGTGTGTGTGGTGGGGGGGGGGGGTGTGGAGGGGTGAAAAAATAATGATGATATTAAAAATAAAATAATAAATGAGGAGGGTGATAAGGACATGATGATAATAATGTTGATAGTAATAATAAAATAATATTGATTTTAATAATAATAGTAATAATATATAAATGATAATAATGATGATGATGATGATGATGATTGTACTGATGATTATGACTATGATGATAACAATAATAATAATAATAATAATGATAATAATTGCCATCATCATCAACATAGTAAAGGATAAATTTAATGAGGATTTCTATTGATACTCGATCCACTTCCCAATATCAGAGGGAAAACCTGCATGAAATAAATGAGGCTTTACAAAACAAAAGGTAGACATAAATCATCCCAGGCTGCCCACTGACCACATCAAATATGTGTATGGAGTCGTCCATCATCAGGACGGACGAGGAGGAGATCACTCCGTCCACACTGCTACGAATGGTCAGTTTGCCCTCCTCGTCTCCGGTCATCTTGACGTCGGACACGGTCATGGGGCCTTGGCCATCCACAGTGACCGTCCATTGGCCAGTTGTCCCCTCAGACAGGTGCAGCTTGTGCTCTGGTCAGTGTATGATTATAATTATAACACAGTTGAAATCAATAGTAAGGCGTAACCCTCTCACAGCGAGGTCTGATTCTAACCCAACTGAAATATGCAGGTATTGAAATTATACGTTATCTTGTACCAGATAAATCAGATTTCAGTGACATATGTCTGCTGTTCACTGAAATCCGATTTATCGGGTATAAGAACAGGCAAGTCTGGAAGATTTTGGTGTCATTAGCAGTGAAAGACTTAACTCTGTTTTTGTGACAAAAAGAGTTCATTGTTCATGCACAGTGAAATGACAGGATGGATAAATACAAATAGGCCAACCAGACAAGATGCTATTGAGAGAGGGGATTTTGATGAAAAAAAACCCCCCAAAAACAAAAACAAGCGTCCACAAACGCAGCATAGAACTGATTTACAATTTACACAAAATTTAAAACATTTTTTTGGTTCAACCGTCACTCGTAGGTATCTAGAGTTTAAATGTGACTTCATATTTGGCAACCTTTCCCATTTTTTATACCATCATCCTGAGGGATAATCATCTAGCTTTTTATTTGAAACAATGATTAATTTTTTTCAAAACGGGTATTTATATACAGGTATTCATCAAAAGTATGCCTCTACTTTAAATTCAATCTTCTCACACAACGATACAACGGAAAGAAAAAGATACGAAAGAATGAGTAAGGGCGTTTGTGTGTGTCTGTGTATATAACAAAAAAAAAAAAGAAAAAAAAGTTAAAGTGGAGGCTTATATAGCGCTGATATCCACAAATTATGCTCATTGCGCTTCACACTTTTTACTACTTATATGCTTGTGTTTATGTGTGTGAGTCAAAAGAGCTTTTCTTAGTTCCACCATTGACATTGTAATTCTATTCATTATATTACTTGTATTGCAAAGAGCCCTAAAGCCTTTCCATGATGGGGTGGGGTGCTGCTATGTAAACAATCATACCTTTCTCTCCGTCGGACACAACAAAGTTGTAAGCTGGGGAGGAGTTGACCCTTGACCTTCCAATCATGTTGTAAGGAGTGAATGGGTCTGGGTGAGGAGAAACAAAAAATGAATTGAAAAATAAAATTCCATATCATTTTACTGTTAACCAGGGGAATTTATTTCCTTCAGCAATAGTCTAGAGGTGAATGAGTATGGCTAAAGAAAAAATGGAAGAAAAAAAAAAAAAAGTAAAAAAACATTAGGAAGTTGCAAAACAGACTGGAGTTTTTAATTTGAAACAGGCACCTACCAGCAACATCACAACCATCACTGTTCTTGTTTATTTTTTAAGATTTTACAGTCCTTAACTGATTCCGTCAATTCCCCCGCTGGGAGCGTGGTTTCGTTTTCCACTCTAGTCCATTCCCCCGCTGCCAGCAGGATTTTCATAGCGTTAAAACAAAGTCCTTGTTATCATCCAAACCAAATTTTATTGGACCCCGACGTTGAGAATAGGTCAAGACTGCTTCCTTTTGACCTAAATTGCGCCAAAACATCATTTACATCGACTAGATCTTTGAAAGACGAACATTTTTGGTATCAAATTCTTTGCGTTGCTCCTCACTACGAAAAAACAACACAAAATGGCTGCCGGGCCTTCGAGAATACGTCGACATAGGCTGCAGAACAGGCCCGTTTATTGTTCTAAACGCTAGATACAGACAATGAAATTGAATTAGAAGAAAGTGATGGTGATGATGAAACAGAATGATAGAGTTGGGCAAGCAAGTTGTTCAAGTGACAACGATAATTCGGCCAGTGAAAATGACCAAAAATGATAATGTTTTTCTGATCATTTTCAATTTATAAATGCACCCAGGAAAATGGACACAATTGGATTATTTTTCTTGCATTACTTTTCAAAATCACAATGGATACCCTGGAGGGATATCTTATTATTATTTTGTGACTTTTTCACATTCTGGATTAGCAGTTTGGATGAAAACTCTGGGTAAATTGATAAGATAGAACTTTTTTTTCACTTTTCACTACCTCTACTAACAAATTTATTATATTTTAACAAATATGAATACTTCTATAGTATTTAGTCCTTGCTTATCATATTTCTCTTTTTCTCCTGATTAATATGATGTATAACATGCTATACTTTAATCCATTCTTAGAGTAGAAAACTTAGAATACTATGAGGCAACTCTGAGTCTATTTTTGTGCCCAAAAAGAACTCTGGCACAGCACCAAATAAATCCTGGACGGAATCAGTTAAATCAACAGACCTCAACTAAATCATTAGATAAGACCAAACAAAACTGAAGGTCACAATAAATTAAAATTCTTCTTGAACATGAAAACTATGATCAAACCCGAAAACTTAGTAAGTGCAATGATTATTTTTTGGTTTTCCCTACAGACGTTGCTCCAAAAGAGACTGACCAAACACAATACAGGGTGCAACACATTGTGGTCCAAGACGGATAGAAGCCTTCTACTAAATACATTCTTTGAGTGTCAGTCAAGGAGAGGGAAGTCCCGTTTCAATACAAATATCACAAAACTCATAAATCAAAATTAGTATTTACAAATATTAACATGAAAAGACAAAACGAATTTGAGCTGAAAAGAAAGTATTTTTGAGTAGATATCTGTCTGTTTATATATTATGTGCATTGGTCAATAAAGAAAGAAGAGGGCGAGTTTTAGACAGGCATCAGGATAATAGAGAAATATGGATAGTGTGTTTTATCTTTGTTTTCGTCTCTGTCATCTTGATGCTATCTGTCTAATAATAATAACCTGTTTTCATTGTATAATGACATTACGGTGGGGAGCAAGCACTGGGAATCACAAGAAATTAGACAAACTTGAGATAGCATGCAGTACAGAAACAAGATAAAGCCAAGGAAAGCAGAAAAAAATGGAGTAACAGAAAAACAGAAAAATTGACCTGAGTGGGGTTTGAACCAGGGACACAGCTAAGGCACCCATCGCCTGGCCGGCAGCACGGACAGTGAGCTAACCACTTGAGCTATCCGGTTTTCAGTTTACCACAGACTCAGCAGTCCTTTTAAATACATCCATTTGTCAGTCTGTTACATTCAAATTTTTAAAAAAATAACTAAAATAAGATAGACAGACTTCGAGGTATATGTCCATTCACAGATCTGTTTCTCGCTGTCCTATCTGGGCTTAATCATAACTGTATTTGTCATCTTGTGAATAGGATATCAGTCTGTTCTAGATTATTTTCCAAATCCAATATAAATAAAATATTAGTTGGTGACCACTTATAATTTTGTACTTTTAAAAAAACCAAACATATCATGTTAAAAAAAGTAATTTGAGGAATTGTAAATGAAAATTCAAACCTCTGAGAATTCTTAACCGGAGTCCTGGAATACCGGGAATTTCTTTGGGCGTGTTGTTCTCGAAAAACGCACTGCAACTGCCATTGTTCTTGCAATAAGTGTTATACAGCGGTCCATCTTTGTCCTTGTTGCACTGAATGGTTCCGTTGATTTTGATCAGTCTGTATGGCAGGGCCCTGCCTCCCATGATACACACCCTGAAATAGCAAAACGGATTCCATCATTTCTCACACATTCACTTGCATCTTTTATTTATCGGCCTTTTCAAATACGTACTCAATAATTTTTACATTATACAAGCAAGCAGATCAAGACTGACAAAATAAATAAAATTAACTGCATAACCTTTTAAAATTAAAAAAAAGTTAAAGTTAAAGTGGAGGCTTATATAGCGCTGATATCAGCAAATTGTACTCATTGCGCATCACACTTCACACTTTTTTAATCCCTTCACATGAGCAGCTCATGACAGCACGAATTTGTGCCATTAATTAAAATAATAAGAACAATAGTCTGAGATAAGCAATGAGTCGGATTCTTACCAAACAGAATATGCACAATCTTCAAAGTTCATGTGTTCTTATACCAAAATCTGATTTATCTGATATAAGAACAGAAAAATCTTGAAATTTTGTATTTTTCTATTGAACTTTATAGTTTAATAAATGACTTGAGCATTGAAAGGGTTAAGGCTGGGTGGTTAGAATTGCTCTGTGACCAATTTCAAATTTTTGATTGGCATTGCTAAATTATTATGATGTCTATGCAAAGAACATCTCAAACAGCCTGCTAAATTAAAACCATGATAATGAAAATCATAAAACGTCTCAATTACCTAATACTGTCTTCTTCATTGGCGGCAAAAATTCCAATTAAAACACTGAGTATTGCAGCCACCAGGAAAAGGATGGCAAACAGTCCAAAGCGCTGTACACAGGTCACACCGATGAATACGACCGTTCCCATCAACAACAACAGAATGGATCCATAAATCCTGAAGTCGTTATAGCGATTTGTAAGATCCGCACTATCCCCAGCAAACGACATCTGAGGCGCTATATACGTCTGGTAGAGAGATGCAGGAAAAAAAGAATCATCCTGAATAAGATAAGATAAGATAAGATAAGATATAGGTACTTTCATTCATCTAATATCAGAAGTTATTAATTTGTTATACATTGCACTCTGGTAAATTATATCAATGATAGAAACAATAATAAGAATGATAATTAAAGTTATGATAATAATAACAATACGAAGGATGGGAAGAATAAGATGAAGAAAAAGAAGAAGAGGAGGGGGAATATCTTGTTTGTTTATTGAGAGTTTTAGGGCGTTTGCAACTGCTATGGTCATATAAGCGCCCAAGGGTAAGTAAGATGATATACTAGTTAAGAGAACAGCCAGACTTGGATTAACAGGAACAAATATTGCATGCTTATTTTTTTTGCTATAAGTGTTATAAAATTCTGTAATTTTTAAGATACTTGGTACATGTTAACACAACAAGATAGAATAAATAAAAAACAATATCTCAATTTGCACTCATTTTGCTGAGCAGAAAGCACAAAACTTAAAAAGGATCCATTTCCTTCGAAGACAAATGATAAACTCTCATTGCCCAAACTCTTCATGGAATCTGCAACAGATTAGAATCCTACCAAGACAGTGGCACACAAGCAGGCTTATCCTAAAGGGAGAATAACGCCTAGAGCCTATGAACTATGGGTTATGGCGCTATATAAAGGATATCTGTTAATATTATTATTATTATTATCATTATTGTTATTGTTATTATTGTTATTATTGTTGTTATTATTATTATTATCATTATTATTATTATTATCTATAGAGTAATCTGACCAGTGTTGAGTGCTTGTAGCCAAGGCATAAACCCCTAACAAATGCATCAACCATTATTGTCCATTACCCTCATGGTTGCTGCTTACCAGAAGTGTTTCCACAGTCCCGATGTAATACATGGCCACGGATATAGAAGTCCCCATGAAGAAGAGGATGCCTACTGACCCTCCAAATGCTGGGCCCAGGGACCTTGAGATCATGAAGTAGGTGCCTCCCCCGGTCACTTTGCCGTTGGTAGCAATGGCGCTGATGGATATGGCCACTGTGAAACTCTGAGAGGAATGAGATGGAATCACTTTCCATGAACCGTATTTAAAGATACAAACAAGAGTTATCATAGTCATCCCAAAATTCAGGATGTTTTCCACCTCTCAATAACAAATTTTGCTGTGTTAGAGCTACGCTAGTCAAGAAATACATGCATGGCATTGAAACAGCATTTATTGATTTTGCTATTGAAAACGACAGGATTCCCATTATGACAACCAATGGTCAGATTTCTATGACATTGACACAAACTTATATTTCAATAAATTTCCCATACTGGCACAATGATCCAGATCAAATCAATGCAAATGTCATCAAATGTTATGTGTATTATTATCATTATTTTTTATATCGTTTTCCAGAGTTCAATGTGTAACAAATTCATAATTTTCGTTATTGGATAATTCAAAGTATATCTTATCTTATCTTATCTTATCTGAACATGCAGTACTTACCACCATACAGCACGCTCCCACAATGAGAAGGCCCTGCAAGAGGCCTGCTGACCCAACAATCCATGGAAACCGTACGAAGTAGATGACACCGACAATGTTTTGACAACAAGGCAGAAATACACCAAAGAAAGTCCCTAGGTTGGCCTGGAGGGAAAAAAAACAAAAAACAGATAACGCAGTAAATTCAGTCTATAATCAATTAAATGAAAAAAAGTTGATAAAAAAGCTAAAAGAGAATGATGTAGATAAAACTCAATCTCCCATTTAATAAGAACAAAGAGAACATGATTATCTCAGTATCTAATAAAACAAACAAACAAATAATCCTGTCTTATATTAAGATAACGATGTAAAGTTGGTGCAATGTAGAGAAGGAAAATTAAATTACATGATCTTATATGATGCTTCCCCTTATAAAAAAATGTGTACTTTACTTGGGTTCTGACTGGTCTAAGAAACATTACACAGGCCATTTGAAATGGGACGTGCAATTTTTCTCAGACTACTCAAAATAGCCTGACTCAGCAACAGTGAATATTTCTGTGGGGAGTCCAAGTGTGTAGGCAGTACCAAATAAACAATTCTCCACTTTAGGAACAAACACAGGAATTTTTCAAATTGAATTCAATTTGAAGAAATTCATAGATTAAAAGGGAACCAACCTTCTGTATTTTCTCTTTGGTAGAGTTGTAGAAGTCAATAGAAGTGATTGGTCTTTGGCCTGCTCTGGATATATCATCCTGCCGGAGGGTGTCGTAATCCACGGGGTGGTTATAAAGCAATAGTTATTCATGTCCTCCAATACCATCATACTTTACATGTCACTAGAAAAATTACAACTCCAAAAGCCATCACACATCACAGAATGTTTGAAAATTGCAATTGAGCCAAAAAAATATAAAAAGTTATGATGCAAAGGCAAAAAAACCCATTAATTTCTGATGTTTTGCCTTTAAAATCTTTATTAAAATGCTTTTTTCCTACATCTTTTCCCAACCTTGTAGCTTTAATCCAGTCTTCACACTGACATTAAAAACACACCAATCAAACTAATAGAGGATAAGTTCTAGAACATAATTGTCTCCCTGATAAAAAGTTAGCTACATTGGGGGGATGAGGAGTTAGGTGGAGGGGGGGAGGATGAAGACAGTTGATGGAGGAATTCAATCTTTACCTCATAAAGTGTCAAGGCTGCAGCATCGATTTTGTGCTTTGAATGGGATCGAAGGTCATCCCTTTTTGAAGATACTGCTGGGGAAAGTAATGTAGCCAGTTTTTCAATAAGATTATTGTATCTAAATTTAAGCTTAAGCTAATAATCCTTTTTCATAAGTCTATAACGACGGTCTGCTGAATAAACCTCTAAAGTCAAGATAAGAGCTCTGTGTAACGTATTTGGTAGAACTTTTTTGCTCGTTTAAACCTTTGAATTCAATATCAGACAGTTCTGTACATGTTACATCTTATTTTACTACTCTATTGGGTCAATACTAGACCATTTTCACTCTGTATAGACTTCGTGTTTGATGTCATAACCACAACATGCCAACAACAATATGTGAGAGGTTTTCACCTTTTTCCGCTCTGAATGATGACACTATCACATGAAGGCTACAGGGGAGAATGATCAGTCACATTTTACTATTTTAACACCTTTTGCTCTTAATGGGCTCATTATATCCAATCCTGTGGGGGGGG
>JAUEKZ010167912.1:0-10193 GCA_031471865.1 Melibe leonina | reverse complement strand
CTATGTCTCAGCCGAACAAGCTGTTATGTACGATCATGGCAACATTGATACAATACTGCAGAATAGGGATCTAGAAGAGACATTGGACTCTAGTGACCCCAAAACGCCAGAGGTGAGCGACTTAATGATGACGGATTGTGATGGATTTAGCAACTATATCTCAACCGAACAAGCTACTATGTACGATCATGGCAACATTGATACAATACTGCAGAATAGGGATCTAGAAGGGACATTGGACTCTAGTGACCCCAAAACGCCAGAGGTGGGCGACTTAATGATAACGGATTGTGATGGATTTGGCAACTATGTCTCAACCGAACAAGCTGTTATGCACGATCATGGCAACAGAGATCCAGAAGCTATTTCCTCAAAACACAATGAAGTTGATGCAGAAACTGCTTTGCACAAAGAGCGTGGCCAAGAAAAATATGTTTCTGAAATTTTATACTCTTCTCCAGAGGACGTAAAAGCTGAGATCACAGGCAATTTTGAACAAAGCGAAGAATTAAGGCTACAAAATGGTAGTGAAGAAGGCAAAATTGAGTTGTGCACCCCCAACCTAGAAGAAGAGGTAGAAAACATCCATATGGAGAATAATGACCTTGCCAGGGATAGCATTGAAAGCGTTGCCCCCGAAACATCCTCCTCTCCGGTAGACTTAAACATTGAACTCGTAAACAATGTTGAGTACAGCAAAGAGTCAAAACTACAAAATAGTATCGAGGTAGATAATCTTGAGAAGAGCATTCCCAACACAGAGGAAGAAGCAGAAAAAATCCTGTTGCTATATAATGATCTGGCTGGGGAAGTCCCAGCCATACAGGAGGATAATGAAGACAATAATGATGATGAAGAGATAGGGGCATCGTCATCAAAACGAGATGATGTTGCCACAGAGGATGATTTTTATGAAGAGGATAGTCTACATAAATGCAGTCTTGAAATGCCCATTGGTCTACAGTCAAAACTAAATGCTGATCTCCAATTCAACGATGAATTTATACCACACAATGATTGTATGAAAGAAGCGTTGGTGAAATGGGAGAGTGTGGACAACGATGTAGCAACTTCACTGGATGATGCAGATAATCATGATTCGAAACCATTGTCGCCTGAACATAATGGCAATAAAGAGGGGATTTCAAAAGAAGAGGACTTCGACCAAGTAAGTCCTGAAATACTTTCTTCCCTGACATCTGCCTCGATAGTTAAAAGGGATTCAGTCAGCAAAATGGATTATAGCAATATTCAAGAGGAAGAGGATCATGTAGAAGAAGAAAATGTCGACGGATTAGATCAAGACTCCCATGAGGAGAATACTGGCATTCACTGCCACCCACCATCCCCTTCTGTGGACAGGAAGACTTCAGCGGAGCTCGTGGAGAATGGGAGCGTTCCAGACGAAGAGAAGCGCGGAAGCTCTCCAGAAATGCCACAATCCTGTCAGAATGTTCACGCAACAGATGATCTCTCATGTGCGGATCAGTCAGAGAGCTCTCTGGCAGAGGAAGACATGGTAGCAAAAGAAGCAAGGCAACAATGTATTGAAGACACCAATGATTGCCTCTTGCTCACTGCAGCAAGTGGCCAACTTATAAAGGTAATGCTTCCATGTGAATGGTTGCAGCGAGAGAGAGAGAGAGAGAGAGAGAGAGAGAGAGAGAATTAGGGAGAGAGATTGAGATAGTACATGTGTGTGAGAGACAGAGAGGATGAGGAGAAGAGAGATAGAGAGAAAGAGAGAGAGAGAGAGCTGGAGAGGTACATGTGTGTGTGTGTATGTGAGAAAGAGAGGAGAAGGGGAAGAGAGAGAGAGAGAGAGAGAGAGCGAGAGAGAATAGGGTGATAGAAAGGGAATTGGATTGAAGAGAGGAGATGTACGTCTATTTTTAGATAGTTGGGCATTGGTAACAACTTACTGCTGACCATGGCCTGATAGAATTTCAGTGAATAAGAACAGTTCTCGTGTCGGGTAGAGGCTACCTTCAATTACAAATTCAAGTAGTGTTTCACCCGCGATAACCAATTAGTGACGGCGTAGAACACTATGAAAGGCATTAGAGAGACTTATCTTAATAGGGTAGCAGGACGGAGGAGATTGAAACTAGCTAATCGTTTACTTCTCAAACGATACTTTATGGGATTTAATTGTGGTTGTTCTCGTGCCCAGAACTCTCCAATCAAATTGTCCCCCCCCTCCCCTTTCCTCCCCGCTCCTCATTGAAACTCCCCAGAATGAAGAAGATAAACAAGCCGAACAACAATGCCCTGATGATGAAGATAAGAAAGGGTTGACAGCAACGGGTAAGACGAAAGGCTCCGGATCCGATTCAAAATTAACTGACACAACGCCAAGTGGGTGCGATGTAAGTGCTGCCAGGGAGTCTCACTCAGAACATACAGTATCATCTGTTAACAGCGAAAAGCAAGACAAGGAAGTCAACGAGAAGGAGAGCCAAAAACAAAGGGACAAAGATAAAGACAGAGATGGAGGCAAGAGGAAGGAGCCTGGCACCGAAAACAGCAAAGGCAAAAAATGTCTGAAAAATGCTGTAGGGGATGTGCAAGAGAAAGTTTGCAAAAAGGCGTACAGAAAAGGCGAGCCATTTACCTGTCAAATTCGAAGAAACGAAGTGAAATCTACATGCCGGCTCGAGTGTCAGATAGCCGACTCATCGAGCGAGTCTTATCAAAGCGTTGGGAACCAGGACAATTTCCCCCTTCAGGAAACCTCAGGGATGTCTCACCACGAGCCGGACTCTGTCCATGAGTCGGACACTGTGTCTGAACCGTCCAAAAAGAACCGTCACGGCAAACGAAAAGATAAAAGACGGAAGAAGAAAGGGGCGCAAGCGGGGGCATCTCAAAACGCGCGAAATAACGCTAGCCAGCGTTCTAAAGGAAAGGACATGGCAGACACAGAGCTGAACGATGGATGTGATTCGCTCCAAGGAGCCGGTTCTTCCTCGTCAGTTTCGCATTCGGATGTACCAGTATCCTCCGATGGGAGTGAGAAGACGGATCTAAAGACATCCGGTCAAGGCGCCAACCAGACTCCACAAGCTGATAATGGAGCCTTTCCTCCTCAGCCTGAACTGGACGAGGACGCAAGTATCAGTGACGTGAGATGTGGTGAGGAGAATGAACATCCCATTCCGGACACACCAATGTTGCCGTTGGACGTCACCCCTTTACACGATTCGCAACATTTGATTTTGACGACAAACATCAAATCATGTCGGGAGGTGGAAGAGGAAGAAAACTGTCCATCTGAGAAAGACGTCACCGCTTTTACCGACAATGATCCACCATCGTCTGTTTGTCCTCTGGAGGAAACAGTCAGTCCAGCGGCAATACCACAGCCGGAAACAGTTACTGTGGAAGAGAATGAATCTGAAGCGTTGGCTCCTTGCCCAAAACAAGACCCCCATGAGACAGCTTGGCCTGCAGCGCAGGAAGAACACAAAGAAAGCCAACACGAATTTGAGGTAATGGGAATAGGGGAAATAGCGCCAGGCATTGAGCAAACTGGCAATCAAACAGCTGTTGAAGGAGATGGCTTGAATTCTGATTTCGGTACTGAAACGATCCATCACCAGCGTGAAGACAATGAAGAGTGTGAGAAGGGCGACATGACAACTTCTGTAGAGGAGAATGATACTACCGGTGAATTAGCAGCAATAGATGGAGAGCAAAACAATGCGGAGGAAATGGTTACACAGATGGACGGAGAACTTGTAAAGGGAGTTGATGAGACTGAACACGTCGAGACTGATCAGGAGGAAGCAATTCATCTCGAACGCGTAGTAGACGACAAGGAAAGCGAAGAAATAGTACAAGAAAGCGGGCAAGGAAATGAAAAAGAAAAAAACACTGAGGAGCAAGAAAACGAAGAACGAGAAGAACCAAACGAAGAGGAGCGAGTACAAGAAAGTGAACAAGAAGAAAATGAAAAGCAAAAATCAAATATCTCTTGCTATGAGCAAATCGAAGAAGAATATACAGAAGATTTGAAATACGAAAAAGACGATGAAAAGGATGGGGAGAGAGAAAGAGAGAAACAACAAAAGGATATAGAGGAGCAAAATCCAACAATGAAAAGCCATATCCCTGACCAAACAGAAAAAGAGAAATATGTAGATTATCGCGGGGAATACATAAAAGATAATGAAGAGAGTCGAGAGAAAGTAGCCCCACAATGCTATAGACAAGATTATGGAGGGAACATTGAAATTGTGCGCCTGGAGGTGGAAAGATATGAAACGATACCCGAGGAGGTCGGCGCTGGGACCGGAGAAGAGTTCTCGCAAGGCATCGGAAGTATCATATCCTTAGACATGGCGCCGGTAAATGACGGTAACAATGAGAACGATGAAGATTTTGTTGAACAAGTAACAGAGCAACACCTTTATAATTCCGCTAATTGTGATCAAGACACTGGTAGAGAAAGAACCGATGACATTGAAGACAAACCAGAAATTCAACAACAGTCAGAAACAGAATTCATGCAGCGTGAAAAATATTCAGCCCCTTCTCAAGGAAGTCATGAAATGTTAGCAGGGATGGAATATGAAGATTTGCTACAAGAAAACATGACAGACAATGAAATTGTAAAAGAGTACGAATATGAGAAATTCCAAAACAATGAAGAAAATGATGGCGATGAGATGAATGAAGACCGTGAAGTCGCCACAGACATAGGGGAGGAGCTCGATGTTGAACAGGCAGAGAGTAGGGAGAACAATGCATGTATGTTTAGTATAAAGATGGAAAAAGACATTCGAGGAAACGATTACCCAGACGAGCTCGAATTTACAATGCAAACTGAATTCTCAACTGACAACAATGTCACGGATGGTCTCGATGTAAAGGGCACAGTTGAGGAGGACAAAGGGACGTCGAATACCGAGGGTGAATATCATGTTGAGGATGAACCGAAAAAAGAACAAGAATGTAACGAAATCAATCATGACGAGAAAGAAGAAATTGATAAAGATGAGATGATTGAAGGGGATGGAGGAGAGGATGGATATACAGCCTTGAAGTGTTCAGGATCCGAAACAGACGAAATACAAAAAGAATTAGGGGATAAGAACGTGGAGGTTGAGAAGTTCGAAACAGAAGAAGGCCGTGAACATGGAAAGCCATCATTCCCATGCGAGGAGTCCGAGGAGGAAAAACAGACCTGGGATAAACTTTCTGAAAGAGATAAATCTCCCGGCGATGACGAATCCGTGCAATTTGAGATCCATGGCAGATTTCCGTCAACGAGCTTTATTCAAAACGAGGACGCTTGTCGGAGTATTCAAACCCATTCGAGCTACAGCACAGACGAATTCAATTCCTACAGACCGAGAGCTTTTGATCTGGACAATCGTCATCTACCGATGGACGAAAGCAAAGCGAATGATGTTACCACAGAGAGAGGGTATGCCTACTGTACGTCAGACACCGTGTTGGAACACATGCACCGAGGACATGAAAACGACTCGACCAACGTGACAGCAAAAAGTTTTGATCATTTGGAAGCAGATGATGAACTTGCTGATTGCGTGATCGAAGTTCTGGGAGACCAGTACAATGGTGCTACCTCGTATGCGGACTCTGATGAAACTAAAAGACATTCAACTTCACCAAAGATTGATGATAGTTCTACGTTTGCACCGGAACGCGAGGATTGGACACGTAAAGAAGTAAGTGATGAAAAGGAACAAGCCAATGCTTTACTGAGTCAAAGTGGCTGTGGAGAATTCATTACAAAAGTTGTTCACTCGTTGACACCTCCTAAAGAGGTTTTGAATGACGAAACCTTAAATGAAATTCATAAATCACCCGCTGGCCACTACCACCACGACGAAGAAACAGTAGCTTTCGTTGAAGCACCAGTTGAGAAACCTCAAAGCGACAGTGCTACAAACGACATCTGGGATCAATTCGCAGGCCACAACCTTACACCAAACAGTCAAGACTTAGACTTGGAAACGAAAGCAGGCTTTTTTGTTGACATGGGAGAAACGCGTGAGCGTATATCTGAGGTAAACCTGCATACCGATAAAGAGAGCAAAGAAAGAATACAAGACAAAGCTCAAACAGATACTGTTGAGAGCTGCAAAGGAGATGTAGCAGAAACTCTGACGAAGGCTGAAGAAGAGGATGATGCGGTCCTTGATTCAGAGCTCCTCCAAGCGCCATCCGAAGCTCCAAGGCATGACGACATGGCAGAAACTGGACAATTTACCACAGCGAGGACTTATCACAGCCAAGGTGAATCTGCTGATTTTGAAGTATACGAAAAAGACCCTGAACAGGACCGATTAGTCAATGAGGATTTACAGCACAGGCAAAATAAGCTGCTCGAATCGGAAGCGAATGAAACTAAAGATGAAAATAATGACAAGGAGTTAAGTTTTGGCGGTCTAGTAAAAGAAAGTACTTCAGACACACATCAAGTCTCACCCAAAACTGAGATTACCAAAGACATCTATGACGTCGATGAAGAAGAGAGTCTCCCTCAGGTTGTTTCTTATCCAGGCGAAGATGACCTTGAACTTGAAGGAAATTTACTGGCCACGAAACAGTACATAAAGGAGTCTGATGATATACTGAGGTGTTCGTTGTCTTATGCAGCACGCGATGCAGACCATGAAAGTCAGATTTCATCTCATCCCTTCAGTGAAACCAGAGACGGGGTTTTCTCCGAAAAGGACGAAGCAGTTCTCAGTTCGGTGACCAAAATAGAAGTACCGCTGAAACGCAAGGCAGCGGAAGAGGATATACACGTGCTTGAACATTTAGACCCGACCGAAACAGACCTAGAACCTTCGGACGTACACACAGACGCAACATTGAAGCCGTCATTTTCCGGGAGTGAGAAGGATGTTGACGAACCGTCTGATGGTTTGAAACAAGAAGAACAAAATGAATCAGATGCCCTACAGGACACTGGTGCTACTCCAGATAGAGAATCTGTTTCACCTGTCCCTGAATTATACCACGACGAAGACTTGCCCTGTGATCAAGTGGGTTTAGATCTTCATCGGTCTGCAGCAGAAACGCATGATGAGTTAGACAACCACCATGAAATTGATGCTGCTCTAGAGATGGAGTCTATTTTGCCCGTTCCTGAGTTTAAAAAGGACGAGGACTTGACCTATGAACAATTGGGTTCAGATCTGTCAGCAGACAAGCAGGATGAGGCTGAGACCGAGACTCCCATACCGGCCAGTCCGAGTGATGTGAAGGTTGAGCAGGGTGAAAGCCAGACGGAAATCAGGAAGAGAGTCGACTTTGACGCTCCATGCACATCAGGTAAATGCTCCTTCCACTTAAGAATATGAAGATGCAATGACCTTAAATAAATAATGTGCGCTGTCGACAGGACATAAAACTTTCTAAAACAAAAAAACCCCCCCAAAAAACAACAAAACAAACTAACAATAACAACAACAAAAAAACCCCGACAACTTACAAATTCATAGACAAAAGTTTATATAAACAAGTAGAACTTCTTCCAAGTATTTAGGGACAGAAGTACACATATCACAATTGTACTTCTTATTTAATATCCTAACAAACAATAGATAAACGAGATTTCGTGGTCTTTTCGAAAGATTATTCATATTGCGTCTGTTGATAAACGTCATGGATACATTTCGCCATTCCCGTATGCATGACCTACTCACACATGTCTTTTTCTCATCTTCTTCAATACAACTAAAGATGTAATAACATTGACAGCATCACCACCTACACAACAACTACTACTACCACCACCACCACCACCACCACCACCACCACCATCATCATTATCATCATAATCATCAATATCTTCACCATTATCACTTTTTTGGACAAACTCCCTTTTTAACCTTACAAGGTGCCATAGAAGATGAACACTGGCAACGTAAGGCAGGAGCTGAGACTGATAATGATACAGCGAAAATAAAGGACACGGCCACACCCTCTCAACAACAATTGATTCCTGGGAAGGCTGTTCCGAAAAAAAGACCATTGTGGAGAAAGGTTTTTAAAGTAAGAAAACACACCAGTTGTCCACTGCGTCTATTAAATCAGCTAAACGCTCAAATTATGCTGATACTCACTCTGCTTGCCTTTTTTAAAATCTTGAACCAGAGATTTCTCTCCTGGTTCTATTTTACGTTGTGCTTGTTGTGAGGACATATTGCAATCCCATTTCACCACGTGCATCTGAATATGTAAAATAGATCATATTAATGGTGCAGTAATACGATTATGTAAAAAACTCTTGATTGAATGATGACGAGGGGAGAAAATTAATCGAAATGGATTCAATATGATGATATTGAATAAAACGAGACGAAAGCATTTCCTTTCAGTCATCAGATGTTTTCTAACACTCCTCTTATGGTTTGAATGTACCGTAATTGAACAGTACTGTGTCACCAGGATAGGTGATGATGGAAGTAAACATTGCTCTTATATAGCCCATTTCCTCGAAGGCTCTACTTGCTGTACAAAAACATCCCTGGCAGTGACAGACAACTGACATACAGCATATATATGCCGAAGAAAACTTGCCTGTTGAGCGCAATTCAGATTTCATGACGACGACAACGTTGTCAGGGTAGGACCACCGAGTTTAACGTCCATCTACGATAGGACCGTGTCGGTCACATGAAATGGAAAGCACTAAGCATAATCAAAAGGCTCTATCTGTAGATTTATCGGTAGCCAAATTCCAATATGACAAGCAATCTATTGGTTTTTCGTTTGTTGGGTCTTTTGGTGTTTCATTACCGAATCACGCAGTTCAGGGCCTCAGCTCTTTGCCTAGTTACAAAAATGGAGCAATATGGCGTGTAATACTTTGCTGTAGCCAATCATAACCAACCACCGATGAAAACAAAAGCAAGGTGGTGATCAGCCCAATGTTGCCATATAACATAAGGCGTGTCATTGTTTTGAGAATGAAAATGGAACATAAAGACAATATGAACATTAATATATGGCAGAATCAAAAGAACATGCCAAAGAATTGGCCAGCCAACGTGATTTTCACTCCTAACATATTCTGCTGTGGATCGATTGTCAGTCACTCTATTTTGCAAAGATCAGAATTACCTCAGCTGAATATTGTCTTCTCGTTTCAATCTATTTCTATCATATCACAGACTTTGAAACACCCTCGATCTTATCGGAAATCAACGACCAAAGTTGGCAACAAACAACGCCGACTCAGCGAAAGCCAGACGAAGAACCAACCAAAACCCTCGGCTCAGCATGAGAAAGAGACACAGAATGACAACGTTGCCATAGCGACCAAACCAGCCAATGACGATGGTGACTTATGATGATTGTTAAATCTTTTTTTCTCTAGGTTTCCTTTTTTTTTTTTTTTTATGTGTCATATTTGGACAAATCAATTAAACTATTCAGCAAGACAAAATAGAGCGATGGGAGGATTACAAATTCAGCATGATATAATTCCTCATTATCAGAAATATTTATACCATGAAATCATGAAGGATTTATCATTTATTCAAGCAGTACCTAGCAGTAATAGTAGTAGTAGCAGCAGCAGCAGTAGTAGTAGTAGTAGTAGTAGTGATGGTTGTGTTAATGGTGGCAGTAGAGGCAGCGGCAGGCATTAGAAATTAGAGTGTCGATTTCCATTCAATGCATTATGAAATATTCACTGCCATCCAAGCTAAGTTGGCAAATTATTTAAGGAATTTATTTAATGTTTTCATAAAACAGATCATTGGAAAACTATTGAGAGAGAGTCGGCTCCTTCTCTGGGTGGCCTCAGATTGGCAGGCCCGAGAGTGCAGGCCCAGAAGGGACACTTGAAGCGGTTCAAAAGGCTGAACCGACTCCGCAGCAGTGCTGAAATGGTATTGATATTTGTGATAATCGTAAAACGATGATAATCTAATAGTAATCAAACATATCAGCTGGAGATAATAATATAACGAGTAACAAGAGTGATATACTGAGTGGTAAAGGGAGGCAAATATGAAATACATTGTTTCTTAGGTAAAATTATAATCGTCACCTTCTTTTTTCACACGGAGCGAAAAATGTGTTTGTTGTGGGTTAGTCTCTAAACAGTGGGAAATGAAAGGCATTTGAAATAATGTACCTAATTTCCGGAAGATCCAAGGGCGGCGGGAATCGAAAGAAGTAATTTGTACCTACTTACTATCTAC
>JAUEKZ010167692.1:0-14482 GCA_031471865.1 Melibe leonina | reverse complement strand
TCTATCTATCTATCTATCTATCTATCTATCTATCTATCTATCTATCTATCTATCTATATATCTATCTATATATCTATTTATCTATCTATCTATCTCATACATCTATCTATCCATCTATCCATCTATCCATCCAACTATCTTTCTTTGCCCCTCCATATCTCTCTGACTCTCCGGTCTCTTGTATTTTTTCTTATAAATATACTGTATTTCTTGGGGGTTTTTTTTGGGTTTATTTTCATTCTAGACTACAATAATTTTGTCTTTTGTCATTGAAAAACAATATATTAATCTCTTTAAAAATTGCCTATTATTTTTGCTCGCTCATGCAGATTTTATCACTTGACGGATTTTGTTGCCAGATGGAATTTTTTGTTCCAGAACTGACCGTCCATATTTTATCTCTAGTTTAAAATGAACCTATTAGTTGATGATTTAACACTACAGATATTGTTAAGTAACCAATTGCATCGTGAATTGGACGCATGAAACACAACAATTACATAAACATACTGATGTGTCCATGACAAAAGTGAATTATTGTTTTGCTTCTTCAAGTACTAGAAACAAAGAAAATTATCTGCGAAGTATTAGTTTCTGGGGTTTGAAACCAATACAAATCGTCCGCGCTGTGTAGTTAAGACGGATTGTCTGGGCATTATTTAAAGGTGACCGGTGAAATATTCAAATTCAAGTGAATGTTTTGCTTGCTCGGTGTGGTAGCACGTGAAATTGTCTGTCTGCATAGTTTACCATTTGATATGACTTAATTAACCCTTTCAATGTTAAACGCACCAAAATCTTCAAGATTTGCCTGTTCTAAAACAAGATAAATCAGAACGGACATGTCAGTTCACTGAAATCTGATTTATTTGGTGTAAGAACACGTACATTTTTCGATTTTTGTTGTTGCATATTTCAGTTGGGCTAGAATCAGACCTCGCTGTGAAAGGGTTTAACATTTTTTTAACAGAGGGAATTAAACAGGCAACTACGAAACCCAATCTGGCACACAGCACACACTATGACGCCTCTTAAGATAACATTTGCTTTGATCTATTCTCAAGACTATCTTACATATTTTTTTAACCCATAAAAAAACAAAAGATTTGTTTTTGAATCCGCCAGTTTCTGATTAATTTCTATTTCTTATCGGATGATAATGTGGTATCGTAGATTTGACTCGATTCAGTAACAAAGGCGCAAACGATATCTCTTTTATTTTAAATCGGATAAGAATTTGAGAAACAGCTTTAAAAAGAAAGAGAGAGAGAGAGAGAGAGAGAGAGAGAGAGAGAGAGAGAGAAGGAGAGCGCGAGAGTGAGGGACAGTGAGATGAACCGATAGACAAACTGAATGCCTAATAGACAGACATATGGAAAGATCGATCTATCTATAGATAGATAGATAGATAGATAGATAGATAGATAGATAGATAGATAGATAGATAGATAGATAGATAAACGAATTGATTGGATGAATGGATGGATATAATATGTATGCACACGCATGCAATCACCCTAATACAGACAGAGAGAGAGAGAGAGATAAAGAAAGAGTGAGATAGAGAGAGGGAGGGAAATAGAGAGGAGGGTGGAGGGGAGTTAGAGAGACATGCATAGAAATTCTTGTTAAAAACCAATTGATACAGATATCACGCAATTTACAGCTATCGCTCTCTTCGACATTCGATTGCAGAAGAAGAGCGGCCATATTTGGGGAAGATGCTGGTGATCTCCCTTGCTGCTATCAGGTTGAGTCGGTGCAGGTTCTGTCGCCCGTCAGAGTCTGCTTTAGACGCCAGGGAATTGTATCGGCTGGGGTTCCCAGTGTTCTTGAATTAATCGCTCTTATAGGAGATCTGTCTATGACATTTTGCAACCTGACAAAACGTTTACAAAGCACACAAGAATAAAATTTGTTTATAAAAGCCTTCAAAGACAGAGGCATCTTTATGCATTGTGTGTTATCGCATGTGGCAATGTTGCCGCAAGCAATTCACGATCCTTTTGAAGATTGTGTACATGATAACGGCACGAAAAGAGGTGCGGAATTGTTGTTTTGACGGCTGAGAATTGATCTATACAAACAGCCTAATATTGTGATTGCAAAGCTCGTTTCAAAATTCTTTCTCTCTTCTAAGACATTGCATCAAAATGGGATTATAAAAATAGCTTCAAACGCATGTTGTGCTGTCGTTTATTATTCGCACACTACCAAAACAATGGATCCCTTCTTCTAGACAATCAATCGCAAGCTTCAGGAATGCTTTGGTAAAATATCATAGGCTCATGAGGTGAAGAGAGAATTCGTTGTTTTTTTCTAACCCTTTTTGTGCAGACAGAGGCTCTGTAGTCGTCCATCAGTGGTCAAGCGGCTATGATAACCTACGGAAAAGGGACGGCTGGTTGTAGACATTAAGCATGTGTAAATAAAAAAGGATTAACCCCCTCTCTCTTTCCCCCGCCCCCCCTCCCTCAAATAAAACACCCCCAAACTAACCTCAAACAAACCCCCAAAACCAACGATCACTGATGTTGTGCCCTTGGTTAAGGCATTTTATCATACAAACCTATGTCATAGTCTTATCTTTGTCAGGCCCAAAAGACAAATTTACTCTTTGAACATTAATAAAAGGACTTCTGATTTTATTTATAACTAAAACAATCAGGACTGTCGACAAAATATGCTGATATCTTCCTCTTGGGAATTGGGGGTGGAGGGGGGGGGGGGGTGATCACGATATCACACGTAACAATATACTTTTCAACCAGACGATGAAGAGCATATGGCGAAAATTAGGTGATCGTTTTCCGATTGTCTTCAAACTGTAACATTTTGGAACAGGAAGTAAATGTGTGTCTTTTTCTGTCAGTACAGTCATAGAGACTAGGATTAAAGACGAGGATATATAAAAACTGTGATCCATCATATTCTTTTCTTATGAGGTATAATAATTTTCGTATTTTTCTTTATCAATTTTCAAGTCTTCCAAGTAAGTATGTACCTCTTGCTCCTTTTTTAATTTGTGTGTGTGTGTGAGTGTGTGTGTGTGTGTGTGTGTGTGTATGTGTGTGTATTTGTGTGTCGTAACGAAGGTCTTAGAAAGAAATATCTTTTTCATTGTCTTTTCGTGTCTTTTTTTCATTTAGTGTTTACGTAATTTATTCCCCATATTTATAATAAGTATATTATGATTTCCCTGGTTTTATGATTTTCCAACTCTTTGTTTGACGAACGAGATGAAACTCCGGATCCTAATATGTACATAATTTGTCGGCATAACCGGCCTGGTGATGTAATGTTGTATCGATTTGCAGCATTCCTGGAAAATGGTGATTTATTTTCCAATTTCGTGACATCCATCCCCAATTTGCCTGACCCTCTCTTATCGATTTACAAATAAACACATCTGGTTGCTCAATAAGGAACTGACCCTCTTTCTTTGCTCTCAATGAGAACGGACAAAGACAGACAGAATAACATTTACAATAGGATCTCCATCAGAGGTACCCTCACACGGCACATGGTTAGGGGAGATAACATGTGGGGTGGGGGGGGGGGGAGGGGGGGGGTCTTATACGAGGGAGAAAGCTAGTCTCTTAATCGTTTTCTTCTCTTTCTCCTCCCCCCCCCTCTTTCGTCTTCTTCTTCTTCTTTTCGTTCCATTGTCTTCAAATCTTTATCCTGGTCCAATTACAAAATCCGGCGATCCTTTCCAGGTCTTTGTGGCTGCCATGAAGCTGTGGAGATAATTCAAAACAGAGGTAATTAGAAAAATGAATATTTTATTTTAGGAAAAGGGATGAATTATTGTAGCATCATCGCATTGTGGCAAAGAGATATTAATCATGGAAAAAAATGCACACGTGCACTCTTTAATCACCATGCAGTCATCGCATTTATTGCAAACAACATTGCAATATTATGAAGAGGCTGAAATGAATACCGATGGTACACACTTAAACTCAACAGACTTGATATCCTTCCTACCCCGTCCGCCTTTAGTCTTCAAATGCATTCCAGAAACTCAGACAAACCATCATTCCACTACGTCGGTATCATTTTGACCAGAATGAAGGCTCCACCCCCGCCCCCGACCTCACCGACTCATCCACCCATTTGCCATAAGCTTCTTAACGAGATGGTGGTTGAACAGACCACCGGGTACTTCATTAATTGCTCGAGACCCTTGAGGTGGCACGTTAATGGAGGTTGACTGGCGTCGTTGTTTGTTACATGCCCTTCTTGCATCCGATACGTCGGGGGTTCGAATCACGGTTGTTCCTTACCAAAGATATGAAAATGAAAATCGGTATATCATTATTAGCAGGTCTTACCATGCACTAGTCTTCAAATGTGCTGACTGCCTCGGCTGGGTGTGCATACTGAACATAAGGGAAACAGTGCGAAGAGTGTTTGACCAAGTGTTAGTATGATGCGACAAGGCGATAAATTAAATTCGAGTACATAAGTACTCAGTTTAACATAAACTCTGTAAAACAATAGTTAAACATCCAACAACCCAGTCAATAGACCGCAAAGTCCCCAGAGAAGAATACGTTAATGTGTAGATAACCAATTGGCAGCGGGTAAAAGATTATAATTGAAGTTGTGGCCATGGCTACAGAGTTAAAGTTGACTTGATTGGATAGTGAAATGTACCATGCTTATACACTAGAGCAAAAAATACAAGAAACCCGTCAGCCGCTCTAAATGAGATTATCGCTCTAGATTACTGTGCGTTCGGCATTATGAAAAGGGGTAAACCGTTTGACAATAAGGCCACCAACTCTTCGCTTCCTAGCCTCCATATCACCTGTGAACACCAGGTAAATAATGCCTTTTCAAAGCATTAACCATGATGTTTTTATTGAACTAAATCAATAAAAAATATAATATGAAAAAATGCGTAGAATAAAGTCCCCCATAATATAAAGAGTAACTGAAGTGTCCACTGACTCAGTAACCAACAATAATATTATGTGCATTCGCACACTAATAATGATATACATTACTCAACTAGCCCCCCCCCCCCCCATCCCACCAGGGCACTCACAGAAAATCGTATGCACAAACTCACACCCGCATAAACACAGAATCCATGCGCGCACTTGCATGCGATTTATCTCTATTCTGATTGCCATTCCAAGACAGTCAGGGTAGTCAGCCTGTCTATTACAAGATACCTACGTTTTTGTACAGGATTATAATGTGCCAGTCTAACCATGTCTTCAGCGTCTCAAGAGAGACCGAGGTAAAACACGAAGGGCCCTTACACGAAGTCTATGACTACACATACCTTGTCTTGAAGTCAAGATTAACCACAAGTGCTCTTTACCAAGTCACGATGACCTCATGCAAGAGGTTCTAACTCGTCTTCTCGTGAAGTGGACAATTTCCAAACACTTGCAAAATGTCCCTACGGCAACGGGACTGTTCAGCACTCAATTATGTAGACATTCACTGCGTTTCTTTCAGACAAACAGAGAATTATCATAATCATATAATAGGTATTAACCATTAAATGAAAATCGTTACAAAAATCTAAACAAAATAGAAATACAAAAATAAAATTGTCAAATCTGAATTTCAACGAAGACTGAGCACTATTCAAGTCAAGGTTTCCACAAGCTATGACGTCACCGCATCATTATAAATTGTTACTTACATAATATCCACAAACTATTGTACCGTATCTATACCTGAAATAAATTGTTTCGTAAAATACTGAAATAAAAATTATAAGATATCTGAACGCTCTATCAATCTTGTTTTTGTAACTTCAATATTTCCATATTTCTTATTTTTCTGACTCTCTGTCTTTATCTCGATGAAGGCATAGGGGCGAAGCGTTGTCTTTGTCATGTCTTAGTCCTTCTAGACCTGTTGTCTTCTATCTGTTGAGGGCGATATACATAGGACAAGAGGTCCCCTTGTACAATCACTATCTAACCATTAATGAAGCAACTTCTAATTCTAAGTTAACCCTCATATTATCAGGATTGGTGCTTTTTCGATAGACCTGATGAAAAACCATGAGTTCTGAAAGAATTTTGGAGATTAATCTAAAATCTCGCACGGACATGGGGTGGAAATTAACAAATGTGACACTGTCCAAATATTGGATTAAGGAAATGAGGGCTTGCCCTAAATGCGACGACACGGTGTGGTGAAGAATTGATTGCTTTTTAGCTTCAAACACACGCAGTTTGCTGACTGTCTTTGTGAACGCTTTGCCTCCCCTGCATGAAGTTCTAATCTTGTCAAATATAATATTCATTATACTTAGTTATTAATTTGAAGACGGGAGTGCGTTTAAACAGATCTTGAGTATACTTTGTGCCTTTTAATTGTTGCAAATCTAGTGAAAGAAAGACGGTATGCCATGCTGAGTGAGTGATTGATTGCATAGGGGGGGGGGGGGGGAGGAGGGGGGGGCTGGTGGTGAGTGGTGATTCGTGGTCGGACTGGGAATGGGAGTGGTCAGAGCATTTAAGCTGACCACGAAAGATTAAATTATGGCCACCTGCGTACCTAAAGCTGTGATTAAACTAGAATCTGGACAAGAAATGGGCAAATCGACACTTGACCCCGGCACCGGATGTGGTGGTGGAATGAGGCCCCCGTTCCAAGTCTAATCGAAATGAATTTAACTTGTTTTGTTTCGATTTTCGTAAATGACGAGACTGCCTGCAGGAAAGACGTATTTCCACTATTCTTTTGGTTGGGAGAATATGGCAAAAGATACTGTTGAGCAAATTCAAAGCAGTATTTCTTTAATTTTGTTTGATCCAATTATATATTATAATTGCTTAACATTTTCTGTCTTAAAAAACAAACCAGATCTGATTTGGATATGCCTAACTTTACTTTTTAACTCCCTATTGACCACAAATAGAGATACTCTCTTCTAGTACGCAGCTACCGCTGACTTCTACGCACAGGGCAGTGAACTTGTCAATGAATCATTGCCTGATTCTCACCCTCCCTGCATGTTGTGAAGATCTGATACATAGTTAGATCGATAGATGAGTGTAGATAGGTATTTTAATGGATGGATTGGTAGATAGATAGATGGGTGAATAGATGGATAGAGATAGTGTGTGTAAAAGAGAGAGAGGGGAGAGAGGGGGGAGAGTGAGAGGGAGGGGAGAGAGAGGGAGGAGAGAGAGAGAGAGAAGCAGAGCATACCTTGGATTCTTGTAAAGGAGGAGTAGAATGTTAAAGAAAGGGATTCGCCATGAACAAGTTTTGACTACGTTTATTTTGTGTTTAACGATTTTTAAAAAATATGTTAATTCTTTTTTGGAAAAGACGCAGTAGGCGATATCATAACCTTTGATGTATATCCAAAAAATTGGGTTTGACTCTTTTCCAAGTAAATGGGTTATTTGTCCGGCAATATTTTTCTCTTTCCTGAAATTTGCATTTCTTTTTTTGTACATGCCAATACTTGTTTGTTATTTTTGTGAAGCCAGTAGGCTGACATCTCTGCACTGAGTAATTTTGCATTCACCATTCTGTTAACTTTGGGTATGTGCCATTTTGTATATAAATGATAATAATAGAAATAATAATAATAATAATAATGATAATAATAATAATCATAATAATGATACTTGTGGTGCTCATAATGATAAATTAGTAATGATAATAGTGATACTGATGCGACTAATTGTAATTATCTTAATACTATTATTATAAATTATATTATCATCATTACACCAACAATGATAATGGTAATGATAATAATATAACATTAATAATAGTTGTTGTAGAATAATAACAGTGAAAGTGATGATTATAACGATAACAGTAATGAGAATAATGATAATCATAGGTCGTTTTAGTTTTTAACCTTTTAAACAAAGCCACATGACGTCATTCACGTTTTCCCCAAGCTATAACCCTATTCAAAATGCCTTCCATTACCATCTAAATATCGGAGAAATAGGAGGCAAATTAGTTATGTTATTGTTCCATCAAGGACAGCTCTGCGAAATTTTCAAAAACAATATTTAGATTATTCAAACAGCAATTAACTGAATGCTGCCTGCAATTTCAAGGAGCTGTAAAGATTGAACAAAAAGTCAAAATGAGAAAACAAAATACCTATACCGCTAACTATCATGAGCAGAACAACGCCAAAAATAATTTGGCAACGTAGTCTGTAGAATGTAGACTACGTGCACGCAATTTGTAAAATTAGCTTGAACCTTTTGTTATACGTGGTATAATCATGGCTATACAGGCTTGAGCTTTTATACAGCGCAATATTCGCTAAACGTGCTCAAAGCGCTTTACAACAGGTCCCTGGCCAACAGCAACATTCAACATATAGGACGACGCATGGTGCCTGTTGGGCGCTTGTCTATTTATATTCGGAAAGGAACAACACTGTTCATGGCCAGTTACTCATTTTACACCTAGGTACGGTGAGAAAATGTAAGTTAAGAGCCTTTTCCAATTACTCAACTTTGCACTTGACAGATTCGAACCAGGGACCTTTCAGTCACAAGTCCAACTGCCTACCCACTAGCCAAAAAAGCCATTCACTGATGCTATGGACACCAAAATCTTCAAGACTTTCAAGCTCTTATACAAAATAAATCAGATTTCAGTGAACTGATTTATGCAAATAGCCTGAAAATTCAGGCTTTTGGCATATGTCAGTTAATTGAAATCTGATATATCTGGCATGAAAACACGTACAATTTCAAGATTTTGCCTATTTCAGTTGGGTTAGAATCAAAACTCGTTGTGAAAGGATTAACACTCAATTCTTTGAGCATCTGCCTTGGGATCAATAGGCTGAGGATTCGAATGTTGGCTGCGTTATACTTGAGACTCACACACACAAACACACACACCAACACACACACACACACACACACACACACGAACACACACAAACACACACACACGAACAAACACACATCGTAATTTTAATGGAAACAGTGACAAGTTCCTGCAATAGTATGGCATGGTGTGCTTTATAAGTTCAATCTCCTGTTTGTAACAGTCTGTAGACTTATTTAGACAACCAACCAGCCAACCAATAGCACCGCACACTCTCACGTGCCTGCGACATCGCCTCGTCGTCCATTTTCTAATGGTAAAAATACAAAACAACTCCAGGTCCTTGTACATTTTCGTGCCGGAGAGGTAAACCTGATTGAGACCAGTCTCCCTTGGCTCTAATGGCCTCTCGTTTGAAAAGTGAATAACCTCGTGAAGTGTTCCCTCAATCTATTTCCTGATTCTCTGCGTGAGGGACGGAAAAGTAGTTTCCATTTAATTGGGCTGTTTTTTGTGGGTTTTTTTGGCAACATCACGAAATATTTATTGTTCTTGTTTCCATAAGTAATTATGCTTAATTGTCCTCTTCATTAAAAATATTTAATGATATTGTTTCGGGTTAAATGCATTTTTACTTTTATCGTTTATTTCTGGAAATATGACAAGGGGGAAAAAGAATAATGTTAAATGAAATGATGCCCATTTTTTTGTTAGGATAAATTAGTTTTTAACAAAAGCGAATTCATTCATAATTTCTTATTTTCAATCTTCAAAACAGAGCAAAGATTTCTTTGAGCCTAAAGCAATGATGACAGACACTGAGCTCAGCAACGTTTAGTGATACCTATGAACTCTGATACAGTTTCAATATCCCCCTTTTTGTGCAAGTGTGATTGTAGATGTAGTGGAAGCGTATGGATACATCAACATCAAAATTCTCAAGCCAACCTTTAATTTCCTATTTATTGAAGTGATAAACTTATTGTTCTCCCAACGGGTCAGAGTTCTAATCTAAACATCCCCAAACGAGTCCATCTTGCCTTAAACCACCACCATGACGTCAGGAAATTGGACTATACTAGCCCATGGCAACCAGACACTGGAGGCCGGAAATGACGTCACACCAGAGATGTCTACTGATTGGTCGCAGCACGACTACCCAGGCAACTTGACCACGAAACCTGTGTGGGAGGTGGTGGTCAAGACCTTATCTTACCTACCCGTCATCGTTCTGGCTATCGTCGGCAACGTCATCGTCATCGTCGTCGTCGCCAAAAACAAGCGGATGAGGGTGAGTATGATGATGATAATGATGATGCTGATAAAAATATTCAGTGTTTTTGAGTAGCTAGATAGCTATACCGATAAAAGTCACGGGGTAGAGTTTTGAAAGAATCTCGTTCTTTCACTCTAAACCCTGACAACATCGTGTATTGTTTACCCCCTCTCCTACAACTTCATCCAGCCTTTGCTTTGGGCTCTTTGATGAGGTTGGACGCCTTTTCTTTCTTTTAACCGTTAGACAATGGTGTCATCTTTCGGTTTTGTTTGGGGTCTTTTTCGGGGTTGGGGACGGGGGAGGGAGAGAGAGGGGATGTTTTTTAACTAACAAAGATCTTTGGTCGAAAGGTTTCTAACTTCTTCCTGTCTTGACTCACCTTACAATAATTATCATATTGTTGTAATGGATTACAGTTATGCCATAACATTTCTTTTCACTTTCGGGTTTTTCAATAATTCTATCTGAAGACGTAGCTATTTTTGTTTACTCCATTCCACAACCTCTCCTTGAAATTATATAATGTGTGTGTGTGTGTGTGTGTGTGTGTATCTTCCGTCTACAGACCACCACCAACTACTACATCGTCAATCTGGCAGTGGCTGACTGCCTGGTGGCCTTGACCTGCTCCTGGCCTCACCTTGCTGACGACCTCACCACCTTCTGGCCGCTTGGACGCTTCTTCTGCCCCCTTAACACCTTCCTACAAGGTATGTTTGAATACTTCTTATCCGAGCTTGCTGCCCATATCTCAATTTCTCACAATGGATTCCATGTAGATGTATTACGTTGTTTGCTTTTTCGATAAATGTGTGTTGAGAACTGGACGGGGGTCTCTTCAGATATCGCTCGCCATAGAATAAAAGTTTCGCTTGAGCACAATAAGCCTGGTGCTCGATTTCTTTGCTGAGTCGTAGGTGGGATGGGATTGTAATGTGCTAATGAATTCAGACTCGCATTCCGGCTGTCATCAATGATTGTTTGTTACACTTTTGTACGGTTTCATTTCGTTTCGAGTTAGTATTAGTTTTAATAGGCAGGCGTTTAACCCCAAAAAAACGCAGGCATACTTCGAATAGAATAACACAGGGTACTAATATCAAGAATAATCCCTCTTAAAGTCAAATACTTTGACAGTTTGAAACTCTGGTCAAGGCCCATAAAAAGTGTAACTGTATTTGAGACGCCTGAATGACTCAGTAGTGAAATACTAGTAGTGGTTGTAGAAAGTGGTGTTAGAACTTGCATTAGGAGTAATAGTTGTAAAAGTAGTTGTGTTAGAGGTAGGGGTGGTAGATTAAAGATATAGATTGGTTAACATGTAGCGTAGAAACTGACAAATAGTATATGGATTTATTAAAACACACTGCGCGATCCATCAATCCACCGAATGCTCAACAATCTATATGGATTGTTGCGTGTTCTATCGATCGACAGATCGCGCAGATCAACAGATTTCGCCTAGCAGGACAAGATCTAACCAACACAATACGTCACAACATAGTAAAAAATGAACAATAAACAATTTTATACTAGTATTGAAAATTAATGATTTAGGTATTTCTTTGTAACGCTTATACGCACTCACCCTAACTTAATCGCGTTCATTCATCCATGATATTAAAGACTAGACATTTACACGGGCACGTACATTGCGAGTTCATTTGTGACATTGTCAGCTGTTCACTGAATGTCCCATTATTTTCTGGCCAGCTGGTGAAGATGTATCTACAGACGTTGGCCATTATATCTCAATCCAGACCCACCTACCCTTTCATGTGAATGAATTATTGAATCAATGGTTCAATGTCCGACACAGGAAAACTTGTTGTATATTGGATATTTCCATGTGTGGGCATACCAATGTGTCCCTGTATATGTGTGTGTGTGCGTTTGTGTGTGTGCGCGTGTATATGAGGTGTTTGTGAATATGGGTGAGTATGAGTGTGTGTGGGTGGGTGGGTGTGGATGTGTATGGGGTGTGTTTTTTTCTCTTTTAATTACGGTCATGAGAGTCTGTGAGAAATGTAAAGCAATTTCCGATATGATCCATACTGCAAACCATTATGTCATAACCCTCAGTAAACTTTTCGTTTCTTAGAAATGCAGGAAGGAAGCGATTGTAAAGATCTACTCGAACTGAAATGTCTAAATATGTACCTACAAAGAACCCTCACATTTTTAGCATATTTAGATGTAGACGTCGAATTGTTGTTAGAAATCATAAGAAAGAATTCAACTTTGAAATACTATGCATTATAGAAGGAAGTAGAAAAATAGAAAAAAATTAAAGTTAGTTTCCATAGCGGGATTTGAACCCCGGACCCTCCACGGCACCCATCGCCTGGCCGACAGCACAAGACTAAGAGAATAATATCAACGTTGGCAATCCGCGAACGGATTTGTACCTGATTTTCTGAGCATGATGCACCAATGTCTCTAGTGGTTGATACCTAAACCTATGAACTGAGTGCTTTCGTATTCGTCCCATTTTCTTTTGGCCCAGTTTTGACGATGGTCACGAAACTGGGAGAGAAACGACTGTGCTACGTTTTTGTCTCCTCTCCTCTTGCTTTCTGCATACTTGGTGTACATTGCGTCAGAATGCACGTTTGCTTCGCGATGTCGGGCAATACTGGAAGCTTTACAATTGATCTTACTATTATGGGTGAAAAGGAAACACCGAACCGTTAAAACGGTACTTGACACATAGTATTGCTTTTTACGAAGGGTTGATTTTTGAAAAATGTCATTATCTTCTAAATGAAGTTTTGAGGGATGAGGAAAAATGTGTTTCCTATATCCCAATGCGACCTGATACTTTTCATGCTCTTGGACCTCACATTGAGAAAGAACAACGAATTTTTGTCATCCGTCTTGTCGTATAGTGCTTGTCTCTTTTGGATCGCTGTACTCTAAGCTTCGTTCAAAGACATTTTCTTCAGCCGGTCTGTTCACCCGCTGAGACTGAGAGCAAACTGGGAGAAATTTAGTTGCGAGGTAAAATGTCAGCCTCAGGTTCATCAACTGGGAGCGGCAGAAAACGGAGAGGAACGCGAAAGGCGTGCACTCCGTTTCCGATATTGAAAATATGAGACACTCCTGATGATTATACAACTGGGAGTAAAGGTCAAACTGATTGGAACAGGGATATAGGATGAAAACGAATGCACTCAGTTCATAGGTTTATTCAAAGCTCAAGTCGGCTTCAGTGACGAGATTGCAACAGGTACGGTTTCATATCTTTTCAACATAACCATTCATGTCTTTCATTGGGAAGGAATCTCTCAGTGCAAGCGTCTATTTTCACGACCCCCCCCCCGCCCCCGCCCCCATTATTTCCATATAAACACACACACACACAAATACACACACACGTACAAACACACACACTTTTTCATTCACGTTCCTTTTTAAATTCTCTAACGAGCCGCTTTTCGAGATCTTCCTTTCATTGTCCTACTCTTCTCTTCCTTCTTCCTCTAATCTTCCTTTCTTCTTCTCATCTTTCTTCTTCCCATCTTCCTTCTTCTTCTTCTTATCTTCCTTCTTTTTTCTCATCATTCTGCCTCTTTTTTTCTTCTACTACTTTTTCTTTTTCTTCCTCTTTTTCCTAATCCCCCTCCCTTTTCCTTCCAGACTCCTTCCCTCCTTTTTTTCTTCTTCCTCCTCCACCACTTCAACTGATAACACAACTGTCAGGATTTATTCTACGAGAGAGCCCGTTTATCTCTGTGTGACAGCAAGCATACTTGTCTAGCTTCACCTTTGATATGACCTAAAAGTGTTGAAAAGGGCGTTAGATCGGCATTAACACACCAACCAACAAACCTACGAACCAATTAGATTTCTACCAAAACTTTAATATCCAATCTTTTAAATCTTGTTTAATTGATCTCTTGGGACCTAGGTAGATCTTTTGTTGAAAATAGCGGGCTAAATTCGTTTTACAATCTGTCCTTTTAACACCACTTGGGCAACAAAGGGAGGTAATCATTTCTGGCAGGGATCCTTGATCATTGATGCCTTTTCTGGTTTTGTTTTGGGTTCGTGTTTTTTGGGGGGGAGGGAGGGAAGGTTTGGGGTGAGGGGGGGGGGGTTCCTTTTTCCTCTTTTCATTTAGGTTATAGCACTCTGTCCATGTCCTGAAATCCCTTGTGTTGTCCCTGAAAAAGAAACAGAATGAGACATAAATAGCTGCTAGTACGATAAAAAGTACAGGTATCTTGACACTGACCAATCACCGCGATTTGAACCGGTTCTTTTTCTTTTTCTTCTTTTTCTTCTTTTTCTTTTTTCTTCAGTCACGTGGGATTTTCAAAGATTCTAAATAAACAACAATGTAACGAAACAAATATTTTGGACTTCTGGCCCCTCGCTGTTAGAATGAGAGGGAGATGTATA
>JAUEKZ010167150.1:0-10757 GCA_031471865.1 Melibe leonina | reverse complement strand
AGCCAACTCAGTCACAGTATACTGACACCGGACCGGCACTGTTCCCATAATGTCAAGCGCATGGCGGGACAACCGCTTAACCCTTCTAGATCTAACATGATACATCAAAATCTTCAAGATTTGCCTATTCTTTTGTCAAATAAATCAGATTTCAGTGGACTGACATACTATGCTAAAAGCCTGAAATTCATGAATTTGACATATGTCAGTTCTGAAATCTGATTTGTTTGTTAAATTAATATATCTCGCTAATAGTTTGAAAAGTACCCTTAGCATTGAAAGGGTTAATAATATTTTGCTAGCTGACTTCGTATTTAGACGGTTAAGTTGGGGAGGGTTGTCTGGGGAGGGTTGTCTGGGGAGGGTTGTTTAGGGTGGGTTGTCTGGGGAGGGTTGTCTGGGGAGGGTTGTTTAGGGTGGGTGAAGCCAGGCATGCATGGTCTTGTAGATATTCAATTTTTCCACAATATTCTCGTGACTTATCTGACTGGAGTCTTAGTGATGTTGGCCAAAATATAATATTTGGTAAAACAACAAAATTAACGTCGTACACCCCTGTCCACTCGCCCCTCACAATATCAGCTCTCCCTCAGTTCCTCCTCGATCTCTACACACACACACACATACACACCCACACACACATACACACACACACATAAACGCATACTCACACATACATACATACACATAAACGCATACACACATACACACATACATACACACATACACACACACATACACACATACACACATACACACACACACATACATACACATAAACGCATACACACACATACACACATACACACACACATACATACATACACACATAGACACATACACACATAAACACATACACACACATACATACATACACACATACACACATACACACATAAACACATACACACATACACACACACATACACACACATACACAAACACACACATACACACACACATACACACACACATGCACATATCGTGCTAGCGATGGGCACTGGGCACCAGGTAAGAAAAAAAGCACGGACTGGTTTCTATGTGGATACACCCTAAGATACTACATACTTCCATATATTATATAGAGAGGGAGGAGGGAAACTCGAAAGAAGAAAGGGAGGAGGAGGAAGAGGAGAAGAAAAGAAGTAGAACAAAGATGACGAGGAGGATCATAGACGAGAAATGGAGGAGGGCGACGACGAGGAGAGGGAATAGGAGAAAGAAGAAAAAGTGAGGGGAAAAGAATGCAGATAAACTTTTTTGTTTTAATGTCGACGATATTAATGATGATAAAGACGATGACATCAACGATGGTGATGATGATTCATATGGTGACGATAATAGTACTGACGGCGATGATTTTGTTATTGTTTATGATGATGATGATGGTGGTGGTGGTGATGATGATGATGACGATGACGATGATGATGATGATGATGGTAGTGATGATGACGATGATGATGTTGATTTTGATGTTGATGGTAGGGGTAGTGGTGTTGAAGGCATGGGATTAAGACTATGATGAATATTTTCTCACCAGGGCAGACAAATCATACACCAATCTGGACTGGGTGTTTCTCCGGATGTTACAAATCAATCGCTCACTCAACTCAAATGGAATGAATCACACATTGCAAATGCAATTTATGCATCGATCCTATCTCAGAGCTGGAGCAAGACCAAGACACCGATATGTTGCTATTTCATCAGCAACAATTAAATAACCACCTCATGTTTGCTTTGGAAGTGGACAAAAAATAAATAAATGAATTAATAAAAATGCAGCTAACGCTTCTCCCAACAGCACAAATCAACAGTCCCTCTGGGTAGGAAAGGGTAAACATTGATGTAAAAAAACTGAACAAAAATTAATTAATAATTAATGGTGATTTTTGCCAAATAATCAATCAAGAAAAACAAAAATGTTCTTTTCTTTTTGTTTTATCTCAGGGCGTCAGTTTTGTAATACTATGATAATGAATTTGTTACTAGGCCGTTTGGTGGAGGTGATGATTTGTATGAGTGATAACCGTCTCTCCAGGGGGTTGAAGTGAAAAGAAAAAAAAGTAGACAGGCAAGGGCGAGGGCAAGGGAAGGGGTGGTGAGTGGGGGGGGGGGGCGATTAGAAAGGTCTGTGTCTGTAATTGTCATTACTGTGATTGGTCTTTTCGCTGTGGGGTAGGTGAGGGAGGAGGTTGCCGTGTCGAGCGTTTGTCCAACTCCAATGTCCAAAAACGAGACCAACCCAACCCACCACAACCCAGCAAGCGCTCAGTGCCCAGTGCCCAGTGCCCACTAGGTTAGTACTGAACGAACACAGAACGCACGCACCCCGTGAGCCATGAGCCGTGAGTGAGCACTATTCACTATTCGGAGCTCGTGTGAGTGAACGAACCAATCGGTCATGAGCAGCAGGAGGGGTTTGGTGAGTCATAACAAGCAGCGTGCACGCAGCCATTTTTTTGTTTGCTCGGGTCGCTGCCACTCGCTGGCTGCTGGAACAAGATTAGCAGGCTGGATAGTTGTACAGTATCTGGTATCAAAAGCATTCAAATTAGTAGGTACCTAGTACTCAAGTAGACGTACACTTAGAGCAATTAGTAGGATTAATTTAGTCTACTTATACTGTACTAGGGATCATGGGATGGTTATTGGGGCTGTCAAAACATAACAAGGATGGGGCGTAGATAGATAGATAGATAGATAGATAGATAGATAGATAGATAGATAGATAGATAGATAGATAGGTAGATAGACAGATGGACGGACTGACTGACTGCCTGACAGACTGACAGACGGACGGACGGACGTGTGGATGGATGGATGGAAGGAAGGCTGGATGGATGGATGGATATATAGATAAAATGTGTAAGAGTATCAAACTATTAAAGTATAAAGATAATTACCGAAAGGATGTAATTTAGCTTCTTTCTTCTATTCATTCTATCTTATAATCTGCTTATTCAAAGGATGTCCATTTCCTTTAGGCTCTTTAGCCCAGACTTAGCGCAGCTCATTTCTTAGGAATACAAAATTTGTCGCACTTCTTAAAAATTCGATAATGACTGTCTTAAAGGCATCCCATTTTAAAAGCGATTGCCGAAAGTAGCACAAGCAGAGCTCAATTTCTTGATGATGCAAGGAAGGATTCCAAATTAAAAATAAAATAAAAAGACTGTGCAGAAGAGAACGAGAAAGTGTCGGAAAGAGAGAAAGAAAGAGAGAGAGAGAGAGAGAGAGAGAGAGAGAGAGAGAGAGAGTGTGTGTGTGTGTGTGTGTGTGTGTGAGAGAGAGAGAGAGAAAGAGAGAGAGCAAGAAAGAGAGAGAGAGAGAGAGAGAGAGAGAGAGAGAAATGAAGGGGGCAGCAGGGAGGAGGGTCAAATAAAGAAAGAAAATTAAACGAGAAAAATGTGAGACTGAGGGAAAAGAGAGAAATGATGAAGAGGAAGCCTGAATGCACACAACCCGACGGAAGTTGAATGAAATGTGTCCCCATTCCCGCGCATCCATCTTGGATTTCATTGATTTCATCACATGACGTGTGTCACATGATGAGACGTGTGTGTCACATGATTGCCTCCTGATCTCTGCGATGACACATCCCCGACAATGGCCCCACATGGTGTTTCATTCGTCTTGAACAGCTTTGCTCCTCCATCGACCTCATTTTTTTCTCCTTGATTTCTGATTTTCTCTCCCATTCATGAATTTAATAACCCAAACCCTTTTCTTCAATCAAATTATACTAAAGCTCATCACTACAAATGCCTCATCCCAAATAATTACTCGTTTATGGAAAGAAAGAAATTAAAATAAAATATCTTCCTCTTGTTTCTCCTTTCTCGTACAGACTGCTTGTAATCTTTAGGGCAACTTTAACTTAAACGGATGTTAGAATACACAATTACATTGCCATTTTTTTAAAGCACGTAAATAATAACGATTACGCCAGCCATCTTGCATCATAGTCATTAAAATTTTGGCAGATAGTTTGAACGCAGGATGTTGATTCTCTATCCACATCTACGGCTTTAATTTCCCTCTTTTGTGTGCTTTCGTCAGTCCCGAAGAGCCATGATCATTTCAATCACCATTCATGACGATCTTTCCTTCCGGTTGGCCAATTTCTGTCTTTCTACCGTTCAGGTTTGTCAACCAGGCTCCATTTGTCTTGTGTTCCCCTCGCCAGCCCGCCTCCACGGATTTCTATTCATCCTCGCACACTGAATCGGCCCTAACCTAATTTCGGTGAATGCCGCCGATCGGGGAGAGAGATCCAGCTCTAACGTTATTACTGGAGTCAGACTGTTTGATTAGTTAACACTCTTTGACTGAATTATACAATTCTCGCTGTGTTTTGTTGCTGCAGTTGTTGCAGCATTAATAATCTTGCAATGCTGCAACTGTCAAAGGACTAAAGTATTAATTGTTACATCTTCAGAGCCGTTGATTCATTACATCTTTGTAATGACATGAAGTAGACTTTTGCCATTTTTGTTGCTGTTGAAAAAGTGAATGCTAATTTTGCTGGCCCTTGGTTGCAACAGGAGACTGACATTTTTTATATTATAATATAATATCATTAAAAAACAGATGAATAATTGTTTTGGAATTAGGAAACAATTTTTCCAACTTTAGAAATGTCTTTCAAGTTTTTAACGAGAAATACATAGGCTGCGAATCTTACATTTTCCGTTAATTGATACGTCACAGGGTAACATAATAATGATCATTTATTACGTTTTTCGTTACTGATTATACACAATTTTCAATTTACAATTAAACCATTCGTATTTTGCTATTTGTATTTTGTCTGAATAAAGTAATTTAACATGAGAAAGTTATTATTCCGTTGAATCTTCAAACCCGATAGGGGCACACGAGTATTTCCTACTTGCAGCCTCATCGTCCATGCAGAGTCAAGCTCCCCAGTTACCAACCATCAACAACTGAGCATTACATTCATAAGAAGGCATGTCAACAGGCAATGTAACATCATCGGCTTTCATTCATGAAAATCTTTTATTATTTTTTAATATATTTCTTTTGGCGTGTTTGATCTCATTTTTAATCAATAAAACTTCTTTTAGTCTCAGGTTGCTTTTCAAAGTCTTCGTTCCCGGCATACAAATATGGTTCATTGATCAATACATATAAGTTTTAGATCAAATAGATAACAATCATTAGAACGGATGCTTCCATTGGCGAACGGGGGAGTAAGATCCGATAACACGGCGAGATACTAAGACAAGAGAAAATAGCCTTCACTTCAGACCAGGATATTCTTATTCGATCTGTTTGCATTGCATTAAGACAACCCTCCCGACAATCGCGTTGACAAAATTGGCGCTGAAACCGATAAGGCTCCAGAACTGAGAAGGTTCCCAGATGGGCCTTTGGCGAGCTGGTTCCTTTGTTCCCAAGGATTGTTGCAGTCATGGCTAATTATTCCCCTTAGTCACCAACGGTCCCGGCAGAGTTACTGCCCATGACTGCAGGCACTAACAAAGGGAGGTTATCATGGCGTTGACTCATAGCTTAGGAAGGCAACCACTGCCATTTGGTTCGAGAGTAAAGTGGGCGTGGATTTTGTGTGAATGTGTGTGTGTGTGTGTGCGCGCGCGCACGCGTGCACGACTATTTGTGTGCGTGCGTTTGTGTGCATGTGTCCCGGAGTGAGAGAGATAAAGAGAGAGAGACAGAAAGAAAGAGAGAGAAAGAGAGAGGGAGAGATAGAGATAGAGAGAGAGAGAGGGAGAGATAGAGAGAGAGAGAAGGGGAAAAGGGAGATTGGAGAGATGGCACGAGATTTAACCGATTATAGATTCATTGATAATTTGATGTATAATTTTATTATACTAGTGAAGAACCTGTTCTGCGAACAGAAAAAAAGTCCCATTCGAATCTGACAGTAACAATTACAATGTGTTTTGTTGTTTGTCAGCGATGTGTGTTTGAGTAGCAATATAGCTGTAAGTAGCTATAAAATCATTAGCCTATTTGTAAATATGTAGTTTTATGCAATAATCGTATTTGAATTGATGCTTTCGGTTTACAATGCTAATAACTACCTAATCCTGATGTTAAAATATTAAACTTCAACCGAAAAACACGTTTTAACTATAATTGAATTATGAACAGTCAGTGATGTAAAAAAAATAATTTTCTGGTAACTGTAAAAAAAATGATCATCATTCTATCAAAACATAGACTTGATTTTGACGCGAACGACGAACAAAACTGAAACGCTTACTCTTCATTGACACTTATTTGTTTCATTATTTATATTTTTTAAAAACACAACAACCTGGAAACTAAGTTAGATGAGCCAATTTCGGGCCATTATTAATGAAGTCTGTGGTGAGAACAACAAAAAAAGGCAATCCTTTTAAATAATAATGAATTGTTATTGCACACTACATTCCAATTTAAAGCCAATTTTGAATTTAAAAAAGTTTTAAAATGATTTTTAACAGTAGACTCCCAATCTCTCTTTGTCTCTCAGTCTCTACCCCCCCTCTCTCTCTACTCTACTCAAGGACTCTTCAGTGCAAAGAAATCAGTGACCATCTCACCACAAGACAAAGAAGCGGTCGGTAAGGATTAGAGGATCATAACGTGACTTCATTGACTTAGTCACTGCCGGCCTCAGCATTCTGCATAGACCACACCAGACCACACCAGATGGCTGGAAGGAGAAGCCCCGGTGCCAACCCAGGCATAAAGCACCATGAAACACGGGGCTCGATCTTCATGGACAGGACAGGTCAGTTAAAGCGTATCACTTTCAATGCTAAGGACGCCAAAATCTTAAAGACTTGCTTGTTCTTATACCAGATAAATCAAATTTCAGTGAATTGACATCAGTTCACTGAAATCTGATTTATCTGATATAAGAACACGTACATTTTCAAGATTTTGCATATTTCAATGAGTTTAGAATCAGACCTCACTGTGGTGAGAGGGTTAACCAAAATAATCACCACCTCAGAACCGTGTCGATTTAGTCCTAAGTCCATTTAAACCTCTGGGTACTGCTTGCTAAACCGTTGGCTGATCCCGTTCCATCTACAGACTAAGTCAGTGCTGGCTGAGTACGGCCTATGGTATTATGGTCCATTCCCAGGCCCCGCTGCTGACTCATCCAATTTGGCTTGCGGCGGTGGTACAGATTCCAACCCCAATCATTAACACTCCCCGCATTAAGCACGTAATTAATCACCTTGTGAATGGGGACGCGCAAAGGCTCTCGGGAAACGTCTGACGTAACGTTTACAACTGGATAACCCCCGGGTCTTATGCTGATGGCAATCATTTTGTTTTGCTTCCGAGGGGCAAACTTATCCTTTGATACCTCAGTCCATTTCAAACCCAATTAATGAATGTGGTCGTTTCCTTTTTCCATTCAGTTGCTACGGCCTTTCATTGATGCTATAATGAAAAACGGTAGTTAATTTGGTAATGGGGGTAGATCAGTTTGCCAAACAGGAATGGAATTCAAAGGTATAAACAATATTCTCTCAAAATGATGTCAAATTATGTCATCACTTCTTTTGAGAAACATGACCATAATTTGATAATCTGTTATAGCCTTTGGAGATTTTTTTTTGTTTCCTTGTCCACCCTTTAACAAAAGGCATTCACGCACGGGCCAGAATGTCCGATGAAATGGATTTTAAAAAAAACATGAAACCAGTTAAGGAAAATTATTATGCACCTAGAGAATCCCATGATGGACATAATTATGAGTCGAAAGAAACAAAAATCCCTCTAAAATATGTCATCTGTATAGACTGTATCTGTATATTCAGGCCAAAGCAGTATATAAACGAGAGTTGATGATGGATGTGGGGAAGCGTATGTGTTTACTTTGCCTCGGACATAATGTTGTCTAAAAGTGCAGTTTCAATGCTATTACTTCCAAAAAATCGTCCTGTCTATTGAATAGAACTGTCTTGATCTAATTGTCTATGAAGGTGGGCAAAACAATTGCATAATAGCAATACTTCCTCGCACACACCTCTTCCTACCTTTGGCACAAGCGATATAATGATATGCCAGTTGTGGGCCCTAGGGTTGAACGACATACAAAATAGACTGCTTTAAGCGTGGCGTAATCAGAGGCAGTTTAATGGCTAATACATCGCCACCAGGGAGGGAATGGCTGCCAGAATTGACGGGTTTGCCTGGCACCTGAGACGTCATCGGTCTCTGGCGGGGAACCAGCCCGGACCTGGGGGCAATAAAGGGCGGATGCTGTGATAAAAGACACCGCCATACAGTTCCTGCATTCGTTACAGTACTGGCAGGACCTTGGAGAAACAAACAACCGTACGTCACTGTGGAGATGTGATAATAAAGAATGGAGGTGGCGGTGATGGTGATGGTTTTAGTGGTATTTGTAGAAGTAAAGTAGCTAGTAGTAATAATAATAGTAATGCGGTAGTGGTGTTATTAGAAGTAGTAGTAGTATTAGTAGAAGTAATAATAGTAATAATAATAATAATAATAATACATGTAATAATAATAAAAATAGTAGTAGTACATAGTAATATAGCAGTAGCGATGGTAATTGTAGTAGTAGTAGTAGCTGTTGCTGTAGTGGTAGCTGTAGTAGTAGTAGTAGTAGTAGTAGAAGTAGCAGTAAGAGTAATAATAGTATAGAAATACTAATGGAAATGGTAATGGTAGTAATAATAGTAGTAGTAGTGATGGTAATGGTAGTAGTAGTAGTAGTAGTAGTATTAATGCTAATGTTAGTAGTAGTAGCAGTAGTAGTAGTCGTAGTAGTAATAGCGTAGGTTAAAGAAATAGTCACATACTATAGGTTCCATATTTAATGGTAAGGACGTGGTTCATAGTCAAAATGGCGTCAGCTGCTACTGTTGACTAAGCTTATTAAAACTACCGTACATCATTACCTTTGAACTGTGAACCTTAATGTTGATTACAGGCGAACATCGCTGACTCGAACTATAATTTAGTGTGTAATTATGTACTTCACTTGACAACAGCAATAGCCACACTGACTGTGTACTTAGTTACCCTGGAAGATTGCAGGCGCACACTTACCATTCCCTTCTCCCCCGCCCCAACTTTTATCCCCTGGCTCCCTCTCTCTATATGGTATCTCCATCACACACGCATACACACACACACACACACACATACACACATACAGAGAGAGAGCCAGAGAGAGAGAGATTGAGAGAGAGAGAGAGAGAGAGAGAGAGAGAGAGAGGCAGAGAGAAGGAGAGAGAGATAGAGAGAGAGAGAGAGAAATGCACATCATTGAAAGAATGAAAAAAAAATGAGAAAAAGGACATTTACAGTTTATTACACTCTGCATAGATTGAAGGTGCTCTTTCGAACACAAAAGCGACCGTCATTTACTTTTCATAAGAATGTTTTCTAGATTTTGATTTTCGAGTAATAACCCCTGCGGTTTCCGGTTCCGGGTAACAGTTTTTTTTTCCAATCAATGCCATCCATCTTACATTGAAGTTGGCGCTCGGTATGCTCAGCACTAAAAAAAAGGAACAAAAGCAGTTCTAAGGCTATGGAAAAATTGATGTTTAAATGGAACTATCCTGGACCTATTTGATGCTAAAAGTTCACAATGCTGAAAGCTGTGTTCATACTGCTGAAACAACAACAAAAATCACATTTAAGACATACTTCGAACGGTCAGTGGTGAAAAAAAAATGAGACTTTGCAACAAAAAGCCTTGAATTGAAAATATTGAAAACATGATCAGGACGCGGGCAAAATAATCATCAAAAGATTGATTACGCACAATGAAATGACGAGCGCTTCTGTTTTAATGGTTATAATAGTAATGAAGATAATTCGTTATATCAGCACACATTTTATTTGAGTAATTCGTGATCAAAATCATTACTATAAAAAAAAATATCTGTTTGCTTGTAAAACTAATTTTTTATTTTAATTTTTATACTTTAAATTATGATGATAGACATTATTATTATTATTTGTTCCATTTTCTCTATCAGTCAATGTTTAATACATGTTATCGAAACCAACGGTTGTAAATTTTTTTGGGGGTGAAAACAGGAGATTGGGTTCCCTGCAATGATTTAGTAACCTTATCCTTGTAGTTTCCGATAACGGGGTATCCCTCCTTTTACCGATCAATGATTTAGAGCGTATCTTTTCACCGTGCACTGTGTTGTGGTTTCACAACCAATCTGTAATGGCGACCTTAATGTCACGGTCCAGAGTTTTGATATCCCTTGCTTTCCCACACTTTTATAAAGTCATAGATAGATAGCTGTAGTGGAAAGATAATCTATAGGTATTATTCGATGGCACCATTAACTGTTACATGTTCACGGACCCTCCCCCAGATATAGCTGTTATATTATGCACTTTCAACTCTCAATTGATTAGATTATTCTGTTCAAATATAATCCGCCTACTACAACACTTCAAATAAAAGCAAACCAGAAACAAAAAACCACCGAAAAAAACCCCAAAAAGACAAAACAAAAAAACAAAACCCAAAAAACCCAAAAACAAACTAACAACAACAAAAAGCTAAATTGGTGTATTTGGAACTATTTTCAAGAAAAAACAGAGTAGGTAATGGAATATTATATTTTTATACGGTTTTTAATGTTATAATATATGCAATATATAATGATGTTAAGAAGGAAAAGTATTAGCAATCATTAATGCACTGGGCCAATGGTTTTGGCGTCTTACAATGCATGCTTTACCGTGCAAGGCTACACTAC
>JAUEKZ010166835.1:0-14498 GCA_031471865.1 Melibe leonina | reverse complement strand
ATAGATAGATAGATAGATAGATAGATAGATAGATAGATAGATAGATAGATAGATAGATAGATAGATACATACATACAAACATACAAAGATGGATGGTTGGATGGATGGACGGACGGAGAGATGGATAAACAGTGTGGTGGTAAGCCTGCAGACAAAATGAGCACAGTGCACTAGGAATGCACATCAACAGGTGATAAAATAACTAGAGGACAGCGGGTTTGTGGGCGGGGTGAAACCAAAACTATCAAAATAATCAGCCAACCGTAGCAACAACGTGTGGTATGTGTGTATGTGCCTGTGTGAGGTTAATTGTATGCATGAAAGAGAGAGAGAGAGAGAGAGAGAGAGAGAGAGAGAGAGAGAGAGAGAGAGAGAGAGAGGAGAGAGAGAGAGGAGAGAGAGAGGGGGGGGGAGAGAGAGAGGGGGAGGGAGAGAGAGAGAGGAGAAGGCGGGGGTAGCAGCCTGTCACACATCCCAAGATGTCACGCCCATACATACCAGCACATACATACTTGACACTCGGTTGACTGCGCTATGTAGGTGTAGAATACCTGTTTAAGCCAACCTAGGCTGTCACACCAAGCATTCTAGAACAAAATGGATAGCAAAATAATCTTGTCCGCACATAAAAGGATACATAGGTTGCCCTTAATGCGCCATAATGATATTATGGTTACATTTTGACGGCAACATATTTACTTATTTTTCTTTGAATGTTGATGTTACTTGTAATTGTAACACATCGAAAAGTTTTGTGTATTAGCAAATACTGGCGTTGTTCAGACAAGAAGCAGATTTACCTTTAGGGCACAATGAACACTGCCCCTCCCCCCTCCCCTCTACTTGTCGAACATAATTTCATCTACAAAATATTAGGAACAACATCAAAACATTAATCTAATTTTTTTAGGTTAATAATAGTTAAGTCAAACAGTCGGGCACGCAATTTCATGATCTTCCACATAGAGGGTTAGTAGTCCACTCTTATGCAAATTTTGGCTGACTTTGCCGCTTGCGCCGCGCGGCAAGACCACAGACTAACGTTATTTTTAGTCTCAAGACTAGACGTGCAGGACAAGTCTTTTATTGTCATAGGGATGAGCTAGATGTTCGTTACCCTAAGGTTTTAACTAGGGACACACTCTCAATGTGTCCGAAAAGGATACTTTCTCCTCCTCATTATTTCCTGATAGTGACAATCGTATGATCGGCAGTTTGGGCAGAGGAAACGTAGTAGACTTGAGAAGACTGCCATAATGATCGATCGTTGGGACACTGTCCTGACCTAGATTTGGCGAATTAGGTTTTATTTTGGGAGAAAATGCACGTTCTGTTTGTATGCTGCTATCATACTATCATTGTTACGATGTCCTTTATTCCATTCAGGCAATGAATCATGCAGACTTTTTTTTATCACAATCCATTTGCATGTTTAAATCAAGAAGATAAATTAGATACACATGGAAATGTTTACGCACTGACTAACCTAAATGATGGGTGTTTTGGTGGAAAAGTAAATCCAATCCAATCCAATCCATCAAGTCGCAGCTTCAATGCTAACGCGACTAATGTGTGGTAATGGCGGTATGGTGTGTCTGAATTTAAACAGATATTTCTAAACATCATTGTACATGTATGACGACAGTGTAAAGTGGGTTACAATAATATTGTAAATATTAAAAACAAAATAAACATGTCTCTCAACACATATTATGTGTTGAGAGACATGTTTATTTTGTTTTTAAACGCTTGTTATTTCGCGATTGGTCTTTTGCACTGGACATGCTGATGTGAAACAAGAACATAGAAATACACCAACGCAGCTCGACACACCTAAATAACGCTGTTAAATATAGCACACTGTAGGGACTGTTGACATACAGCTAACTGTTGTCTTTACATGATTTTGTAATGTGTCCACCCTCACGTTTTAGACAAGATCCGCCACTGAAAATAGAATCGCACGGGCTCGAGGTCGCAGAGATTCGATATTTAAGGAAGACAATGCTCAAACAACGATCACACACAGTCGTCAAACCCAAGGGGCCGGTTTCATGACGCGAGACCAAAGCTCAGTCCGAGACTATGTTCTATATTTGGAACGATTTCGGTACGGAGTTAATTGTTTTTAATTTTTTGAGTGGTCAAAATATTCAAAGGGAGCCTAAAAATTGAGCTAAATTTAGTACTTAGCCTCGGACTAAAGCGTCATGAAACCGGCCCAAGGAGCATTAATTCGGTTCAAACTTCCGACCCTATAGCACCCTGCATTAAATCCGGATCTTGTCCCATCTGACTTAAAACTAAAACTATTTCTTGTTACCCCAGCTCAAGAAGTATCTGAAGAAAGAAAACTGTTACAATACGACCGTTATTTGGAGGTTAGTGGCAAATATTCGTCAATGGTGCCGAGCGAAATCACAGAGATGATTCGTCAACGGCGTTGGCAGCTCTGTGTTGCTCGAGCGATTATGTGAACAAATAAATGGTATGCCTATCTATTCGTAGTTGAGATACTAAATTTTCTTTTCATGAATTATGTTTGTATGACAAAACGGTACTTATTATACATCAGCCCGCCTTAGTAGTTGCGCAGACAGCAAATTATTAGAGCGGTGAACTTTGAGTCCCGATTCAATAACCCCTATAACCTTATACGTAGTGCCCTTTGAAAATGCATTTTAGATCATACTTTTTGTCGCCAATTGGAAGGCCTCCCTGGTCGTGGTAGCGTTGTCCATTTATAAAAGAAATTAAAGCATCCGACATACTAATTCAGGTGTTCTCTCTCTCTCTCTCCTTTACTATCTGTCTCTTCTCTCTATCATCACACTCTCTCCATCGGAGATATATATGTGTGTGTGTGTGTGTGTGTGCGTGCGTGTGTGTGTGTGTGTGTGTGTGTGACAGGTCCACACACGCACGCACGCACATACACACACACAAACCATCTCTGCCATGTCTTTCGTTCATACCTCTGACCCCTAACAGTAAGAGTAATCTATACTACAATGCGTTCTTTGTTACTGTTTCACACCACGCCCTGCCACTTTGCCGCCCACACTCTTCCCTCCCCAGCTCCCTCTCATAATTTTGGAGTTCGAACCACGCATGTACCAAAGTGATCAGAGCGGTGCTTTTTCTGTCCTCTATGTTTATTGAGTGTCGTTTTTTTTATGTTTTGTTGAGAAAGGGCCATTTGCCTGAAATGTCCAGTTTAATTTTGACATCCGTTTCGTCGGGAAACTTTTACATATATATTATATATATTATATATATTTATGTATATATCATATATATCACCTTATTTTGCATTTCTGTCCAAAAAAAAATTAAGCGTTATTCGCAGTTGCCTCGTGTTTAGTACGTTTGAACAATGTTCATAACGTATGTACCCTTGTCAGCCACACGTTCCTTCAGGGCTGAAAAGTTATTGTAGATTTTGAACCCTGACAGAGACGTTTCACAGAATAAAGATTTACTATGATAAAAAAATAAGTAAAAAGTTGACATAGAGATGATTTACAGTGGGTCGGGGGACATCATCTCTAACAATCACGAGAAAAAACAAGAGGATGGCCAAAACCCTCACATAATGCATTATGGGCCAGAGAAACCCAGGATATTCTACCGCCCTTTGTGTACAAAAGTACTCAGACCTAGATAGCAAGTGACAATGAAGTACGGGGAAGACCACGATTCTAATAGAACAACGTGCAGGGCCAAGATTGAGCTAACAGATACAAAACAGCTATATGAATATGCTGCGCTGGTTTAGTTAAGAGATCACTGGAGAGAGTGCTAGATAAAGTAAGATGATAGTTAAAACCAAAGGTTAGCAAAGAGAAATAGCGCCCACCAGAAGCCGCCTCTTCTCTCTCTCTCTCTCTCCCTCCATCTGTCATTTTCAATAGCGCCCTTTTTTCACAAAAGCACTCAGTCCGATGTAATGAATTGTTCATGTGTAAGGTGCAAGACAAACACTGTTACGGAAACTGTATACAAAAACGCAATATGCGTACTCTTGTAAACATTAGAGAGAGTGCTGGAAATGTTAAAAGGGAGCTAAAAGAGGAGAAACAGAAGTAGAACTAACCCAAACCACATGCAAGGTTGAAGCTATTTCTAATGATACTGTTGGTCTTCGCGCTGCGCCCATACGAAGTTCTTTCTAGGGGTTTATCATGCTTTTCCGTGTCAAGTCATTTCATCCTCTTCAAAGTATGGAGAGCTCTATTCTTCTATTTCATGTCATGTTTTTTCTTCACTTTCAAATTAATTTACCTAGTCACACATTCAAACGTTTTGCCATCCATTACCGATCCTGCGTCCAAAACGCTCCAACAAAAACCGCGACAATACACTAAAAATAGCAACGTTAACCCTTTCACAGCGAGGTCTGATTCTGACCCAACTGAAATATGCCAAATCTTGAATATGTACGTCTTCTTATACCAGAAGACAGGTATAAGAACAGGCAAGTGTTGAGGATTTCGGTGGCCTTAGCAGTGAAAGGGTTAAAACTAACGGTCTTCTCCAAGATCACTCTCACCTTACAAGACACATAAGAGGATAAAGAAATCGATGCGGATAATCGTATCGATCGGAAGTATTATCATCAAGTAAACCTGTCAAGTATGACAGATGCGGCGATCTAAGTCAGGAAGTAAAATATCGATATATTCACGTAAACCGATAGCGATCCTGCACAAACACAATACATATTATTGTTATATAGTTTTAACAAGAAATGTTTAAAACCAATAACACTATTACTATCAATATTCCTATAATCTAACACGCATTTGTAATCTCAAAAACTCAATGTCCGAATCTCGATGTCCGAGCAAGGACGGGGAATAGGCGTGTAGTAACGGTGTGTGCACAACAAGAGCTACGATACAAGCCGAGCGACGGAAATATTTTGTTTGTTTATTGAGAGTTTAGGGCACCTCCAACTGCTAAGTTCAGCGCCCAGGGTTTAGTTAGATGATATGTTAGTTGACCCTTTGTATGCTAAGGACACCAACATCTTCAAGATGTGTTCTTATACCAGATATCAGTGAACTGACATACATGTATATGCCAAAAGCATGAAATTCAGGAGGACTGTGACCCCAAAGCAGATTGGGAACGATTTCATGAGAGTTAGACTATTATAGTGGTAGACCTCGACAATCAGATAATAGGAATAGTCTACTTATCGCCGTTTTATGGTCGGACAGTAATGCAAGTCGATCGTATATAAATATAAGGCAACAGTAAGCCAATAAAATAATCTTCGGAATAGTTGCTCGCATCAAATTCTAGTCAATCAACATAATGTGTACGCAATGTTGTTTTTTTCTTCTATTTTTTAGGGGGGGGGGTGCTACGGGATTCTAATAACATGAATTATTGAAGAAAAGACAAAAACAATGATAACAGAGAGGTAGAGTTTGGTTTATTTATTTTTTAACTGCTGCTAATGCCATATAAGCCGACAAAGGGTAAGTAAGATCGGTCGAAAGAACAGCCAGGGACGTTTCACTGAGAGATGATTTACAACGAAAAAATATCATCTCCTAAAAACGTTAGATTAAAAAAGACACAATTTACAATAAGAAATGTACACATCTCTTTCAACCACAAATAATATAAGGACAATCAAACAGATGGTGGCCACCACCCACACCGTGTATTATGATCCAGGGAGACACATGATATTCTACCGACCATTGTGTAAAAAAAAACACCTCATTGATAGCAAAGGGCCCTGAAGCTAGGTACCACAAAGCTTTTTGTTTATTGTTTATTGAGAGTTTTAGGAAGTTTTCAACTGCTAAGGTCATATCAGCGGCCAGGGCTAAGAAAATATACAGGCTAGTTAAAAGAACAGCAAGTCTGACCCTGCTCAAAAAGGTAGAGATTATTCACAGGACAAAACACCTCTCACAATAAAAAAGCAGGACACACAAACATTCGCGCATGCAATTTCATGATCTTCCCATAGAGGGTTAGCAGTCCACTATTATGTAAATTTTGGCTGACTTTGCACCGCGCGAGTTTCGGCAAGACTAGACGTGCGGCTGTGAGAAAGTGAAAGGTCGGCAAGAATATGATATTATTATATTATCATGCGCGTGAGAAGGATCGTTGTTACTGTTACCCTAAGGTTTTAACCAGGGACAGATCTCAAAGAGTCCGAGAATGATGTCTTATCCCCCTCACTATTTCGTGATAATGATAATGATGTAGACAAACTTGAGAGAATATGCAGTGCAGAAATGAGACAAAGCCAAGGAAAGCAGAAAAAATGGAGAAACAGACAAATCAGAGAAACATTTTCCAGAGTGAGGTTCGAACCCGGGACCCAGCTATGGCACCCATCGCCTGGCCGGCAGCACGGACAACGAGCTAACCACTTGAGCTATCCGCTCCCCTGCTTGCTCCCCACCTTACTGTCATAATGATGTAGTTGGATCGTTTGTAAAAGACAGAGGAAACGCAGTAGACTCGAGAAGACTGCCATAATGAACAATCTCTGTGACTATGTCCTGACCTAGATTTGGCGAGCTCGGTTCTGTAATGGGAGAAAATTCAGTCTGTTTTTATGCTGTTATCAATTGTTACGATGTCCTTTATTTCTTTCAGACAAGATCATGTCGATTTTTTTTTTTTTACAGAATCCATTTGCATGATTAAATCAAGACGATAAATTACACATACAGTGTTTAGGCACAGATTAACTTAAATGATGGATGTTTTGATCGAAAAGTAATAAGACATTTCGAAACATCATTGCACTGTACTTATGTGACGACAATGTGGCTTACACTTAAAATGAATTACTGTTGAGAAAAAAATGTTTGGTTTTCAAAAGCTTATTATTTCACGGTGACGGTAGTGTTTCTAGCAATGGATAATGTTGTAAAACTAGAAAATAGAAGAACACCAAACAGCTGTTGGTGTATACTTGTTAACATACTACGTAAAATGATAGATAAAGCCAAACGAGAAGAAACAGAAGTAGCGCCCACCAGAGGCTAGTGGCAAGATTCTTCATTCATCACATGGGAACGGGGCATAATTCGATCATTCTCCCCTCCTTCTGACTCTACACCCCCCCCCCCCCCCCCTCTCCCTCAAAAACACATAATACCCCATTCCAATGTACCCTCCCTCTCCCCACCACCAGCTGTCGCCTACCAGTCGACGGTGTGCATCCAAGTCGACCATCGCAGTAATTCACGACCACTGAATAGCCCCTGAAGCCTGAAAGTGGTAACCATAACGTGGATTTATACAACACAGTCATTGTTGGCGGGCCGCCAGCCTTGGATGCACACACTGTTACACGCACATTAACACACACATACATATATATCATAATACAGTTATATTATATCATATATAGTAGACTAAAGGTGTGTGTCCACTGGTAGGTTTTAGGAATAGAAAAACGGAATGGAAAAGTCTTGAGTGTTTCAATTGGTGCGATTCCTAAAACCTACCAGTGGACACACACCTTTACGGTACTTTTCTGTCGTACAGCTACACATGTGTCTATTTTTAGTAGTCAGGCATAACTATACTTCCGGTCGCTATTTCTCTCTTCGACTTTGATTACTACAATGGAACTGTGAACAGGAAACTTTCCAAAGCCCGAGACAATATTGGAGAGGTGTCTGCTACGGATAAAGCGATGCAACAGCTGATTTGACTAATCCAAATGAATAAAAGACAGAAAAAGAAAATATTTGTTTTGATAGTTGTTTTTTAACTAAGAGATTTAAGGTGCTTTCAACTACTTAGGTCATATAAGCGACCAGGGGTAAGTAAGAAGATAGACTGATTAAAAGACTAGCCAGACTTTGACCCTGCAGGGACGTTTCACAGAGGGATGATCTTATCTAAAAAAAGATGACAAAGAGATGATTTATAAGGGGGGGGGGGGGGAATCACATCTCCCAACCACAAAGCAGGACACACAAACAGATGATGGTTACTACCCACATTATGCACTTTTATTATCCAGGTAGACCGAGGATATTCTACCACCTTTTGTATGCAAAAGCATTTAATCCTTCTAGATAGTGACCCTTTAGTTAGCCACACTAATGTGAAAGATAGGGGATGGCCATAAATCTGTTCGGACAACAGGCAGGACCAAGACTAAGCTATCAGATTCAATACAGCAATGTGTGTATGCTTGTTGAGGGAGCACTGGAGAGTGCTGTAAAAAGTAAGATGATAGTGAAGTAGGCAAAAAAGAAGAAACAGAAGTAGCGCCCACTAGAGATATCCACCACAGACAATAATAAAAATGAAACATGGCATAATGAAGCCCATTTTCATTCTCGCTCATTAATTTTGAATAATTGTTCTACACATCAAGTCATGCATGAAGAGATGCAATGCACAATATATAAAGTGCACCAAGTGAAACTGGAATCCATGGATTAAAACAATGATTGGAATTCTGAGTAACAATGGGACAGTGTGAATGAAAATCCAACAGAGCCTTGGGGCTGAAAGTAGCCTTAATTTATATATTTTAACTTCAAACCTTTGATTTTTTTTAATTAAATAAATTGCGTAAACTGATGATGTATGAATTTAAAAACTGTCCCTGTTATCTAGCTTTGAGGTGATATAACTGTTTTTCACCTAGACCTGGCCTAATACTTTACTTTATATTTATACAAATGTTTTGTAACCCCACCCCTATTCAGCCTTTCAAGTTAGGCTCAATTTAGGGCCTATAATCTGGTGACAACGGTTTCATAACCTCCTCCCTCCCCCTAGGAATTTAATGGTAGTAACTGTTTCAGTCACTGGGTGATTTTAGGACTTTAGAAAAAAAAATTTGCCCCCAAAAAGTTGTATGTTAAAGAGTTATGACCCTTGAAAGATCATTAGTGCATCTTCTTCTTGGACATGTAATAGCTCAAAAAGTTCAGAAAAAAAACATGTTGTCATACAATCTGTGTAACATACCTTGCTCATGTTGAGATATCTATTGTTAACAATAGAAGAGACGAAGCGAGATATCAACACACAAAGCTAAGTTTTGTTATTTTGTTTAGTCTTGTTTGTCCTGATGAAGACCTTTGGTCGAAATGTTGCTTTTCTGTTTGTCTTGCTTTGACTTTGTCCCACTATACTGGCCTATTAACCATTCCCTTTGTTTCACCTTTAAAAAGAACATATCGGTTGGTCTATTTTGTATCTCTAGAGGTAAAAATAATGATTTTAATCTTTACGCACGATGTTGATCGAGACTACAGACGAGTCTATTGTTTGTCAGAGAGATAAAATGGATTTCTCAGCAGACACTAATAAGGTGGGTTTTTGTTTACTCTTAGCACACGGCTGAAATTTGATGTTTAAAACATGGTATTTAATGTACTTTTTGACGCTTTTTTTTCTGCTAAATAGTGTGATTTAATGCACAGTTTTGTTAGTTTTTCCTTGCGGTAGTGCAATTTGTGTAGATTTTTTGCAAATCTGCCGCTCTAGCCCACTTTGGCTGTCTTTCAAAATGGCGGAAAACACTATTTTTTAGGGGGGTTTCAGGGCTTTCCCCCCTGATATCTCAAAAACTAGCTGTCGCCCCCAAATTTAGACAGTAAAATCGTGTTCAGGAGGCAAAATTACTATTAGTAAACCCCCAAAAAACACCAAAATCGGCCGTGTGCTCAGAGTAAACTTTTACCCAGAAATCATCAGTCTATCACAAGAAAACTCTAAAAAGTTAAAAAGCAAAACTCACCATTATAAAGGTTGTTAATCCCAATCTTTCGAAGACGACTAGATCCTAATTCCATTGACATTTTTTCTTTCAATCCTTCGTCGGGACATCAATCTCCTCTAGGAATTAATAGAAACTTCCAAGACAGATAAGACCTCTATCTATTTCTACACAGTAACAGAGAGATAAAAAAACAGAAAATCATCAACCATGAGTATCTAGATAGTCTAGACCTCTATTGGCTTAACCTCCATGTATCACACTGTGACGACAACAAACTAAACTGAGCCGACACAGAAGACTGACAAAGCAAATGGGCAACTAGCGTCTCACTTTCCAGTCTAACTTGTTACAAGTCTAACAAAGTAGAGGCTTGTGAGCGAGAATGAGAACTAAGTGAAGTGAGAAGAGGAATTGAAACCACAATCAATAGAGAGCAGAAATCGCAAAGATAATAACAATAGTATCGACTAGCGATAAATATGTGCCCGGCAGATACTTCGCGCAGACTTTCAAAGCTGGAAAACATTGTTGAGATGTTTATTTGTAATAGCTTTATCAATATTTCATTGTGTAGTCATCAATAGATTGCAAGCCGTATGAAATCTTTAAACCAGACCCTAAAGCAAAATAAAAACGCTCTTTCATAATGTCATAGTCGTAACCTTTTAGAAACATTTCGATACTTTACAAGTATTGAGCACTAAATCCTATTCTGGCAATGTGTTGCAGAATTTCAGCAGTTTTAAAATTCTATGCTATAAGTATAAGAGCTCGTATTTTTCGTTCCTCTTTCATAGCTGTTATTTGTGACCCAAGCTTAGTGTACTAAGTAAAAGTACACATCGGACCCGAGCTTAGTGTCCTGAGTCGAGTACAGGTCGTGGAAGGGGCAAAAGCGAAAGTAGAAGTTAATGTCCACTATAATAGGTTACTTTTATCCCTCTCATGTAAACAAAGACATTTTCCATTGATCGGTCACAACTATTTCGAGTTCAAAACGTGCTTTTCAAGAGACGTAGACTTAAATTGGGTAGCAAAGGACACGGTTATAATCAATTACAAACCATACTATCAAATTCCTAGGCCTTTTTTATGTCTTAACCGATATCTATTAAAAAATATTTCTATGCAGACCAAGACTGAACAACTTGAATAGGAATGGACAGGACTAGAAAAGAAAGTCTTTTAGCTTTTACAGTTTTTCAAAATATTTACCCTGATTGAAAGGGCTCTTTTATTACATCTGGGCACATTGTAGTTCGTTTTGGCTTTCTAAAGGGAGGGGAGGACTAATCAGTGAAAGAAAGATATATACCAGATCATTTATTATTATTATCATAGCGAGGAGAAGATACGGTCTATGTATGTTTTTGCAAACTTTAAAAAAGGGGGGAGGAGAACCTTCTTTTGTTTTTATAATATGTCTACCTACTGAGCAGCCTTTGGAAATATCACAAACACACAGAGTAGAAATATCAATCATTGATGAATCTAGATAATCCACAGAAGTGAAATAAAAGAAATGACCTTTACCCTCTGTGTTTCAACGGGTTTGGGGCCGTCACATTAACAAATGTCGAAAGGCATCTGAAATGTGAAGAAAGACTATTAGTACTATGACCATAACCTGAAAGATATAGACTCTAGTGATTAATAAAAGATCTGAAATATGAAATATTATGTATTAAGTTTTCAAACCTGAAGCTGAAACATTGAACAATAAGCCAACTTACAAAGATTGCAATTTTCATATTTTCCTCTGCCTCTGCTGGAACCATCTGGTTTACTCTGTGAACAAAAATTGTTCATGAAAATATTAATCATTCTAGAGAGGGCACCATCACAGAAAGTTAGACCTAGATGATAAGGGCAGGAACATCTTTAAAGATCTTGATATATCTCCTCTTGCAAGATGTTGTTCATGATTTGCTGGAAAAAAAGAAAAACGGTATAATAGTGGTTGTGATAGACAGCTTAGTCCACCACGGTCAAGACTTTCTGTAAAAGAAGAAACATGTTCATTAAAAGAAGAAGGATCACCTCGCATCTCTGAATGCTTACTATATGGAAAAGGGACATCATCTAATTTGGGGATAAATTACAAGCCATATTAGGAACGTCATCTAAATGCGAGGAAAATGAGTCTTAATATATTTTTGAGATGAACGAAAAAAAAAGACAATACAGGACCTAAACGCCCAATTGAGTAGAGACAAAACAATCTTTAGATAAAGCACATAAGAGTAAAGATCCTTCTAACTAGAGAAAAAAGAATGTGCAGTCGAAGAATGTTAAATCTCTGAAAAGGGCACTCCTGTGTAAAAAATACAACTATCTAGAGCCTGAAAAAATACAACTTAAAATAATTCGAATGGTAATCCAATCGAAATCTGTCGACAAAAAAAGGGAAAACAAATAATCTTTTAAGAGCAGACTCCAATGTCTGACCGGTTCAGTTTCAAACATTGGAAAGGAAGTAACTGGATGTGGAACATCGGCCCATAATAACTTTAGAGAAGTGTTGGATGAGAGTGATAAAAGTAACCTATTATCGTAGACCTTTACTTCGACTTTCTCTTTTAGCAGTTCCACGACCTGATTTAGTTCACTGTGGACCGAGCAAAGAGATTAGCTCCCTTGATTCGTTTGTTATTAGCTCTATGGGCCCGAGACAGGTCATGGACGTAAGATATTTCTTTCAAAGTTATAGACCTACATCCGGTTATCCTTTCCATTCTTGGAAACCGACACGGCAGTTTTTTATTGGATTACCATATTACCATCCATTGGTTTTTTTGTGAATGTTTCTTTGTCAATAAGAGTGAATTAATCACTTTAAGTTGCATTTTACAGGCTTTATATAGTTGTTGAGCTGTATTTTTCCACAGGTTTGCCCTCGAATTTAGTGATAACACTCTTCGACTGGAACATGCTTTTTTTTTTGTTTTGCTCTTGTAGTGCTTGTAGATAAAATAATCTTTACTCTTATCTATAGTCCATGTGCTTTATTTTAAGATTGTTTTGTCTCTACTAAATAAGACGTCTAGATACTGTATTGTCGATTTCTCTTCCATCTCAAATATATATATTAAGACTCATTTTCATCGCATTTGTTTACAGGATGGGCAGAAAGTGCAAGGCTTCTGGTTGTTCCACAGGATAATGAGAATCTGAGTAATGAAGGTGAGAAAATTCCAATCTAGATCTAGATATGGTTTTCCTAAGGAACCTGAGACAAGGAGACGGCGGATAGCTTATCTGCCGAATAAATGGGTATATGTGCTCTTCACTGGCTTCCTGGTGTTAAAATTGTTAATTATAAACAATCAAGACAGTTCACAGAACGAAGCTGATGTTGGAGAACATGACGGAGGATTTGAACTAGTTATGTTCTGTTCATCATGAATATTACCTTTGTCACCTGCTACTAACTGATGATGAATGTTTGATTTTAGACGACATACCTAATATGGCTTGTAATTCATCCTCAGATGACATGATATTCCCGTAGGGGGTTATAAAAATAATATTGCTTTGAAGCATTCAGAGCTGCAAGGCGATCCTTCATCATTTAATAGACATGTTTCTTCTTTTACAGAAAGTCTTGACCGTGGTGGACTAAGCTGCCCATCACAGCCACGGTAAAAATTACTTTTACTTCGTTTTGCTTTTTTCAGCAAATCAGGAACAGCATCTTGCAGGAGGAGATATATCAAGATCTAAGAATTTCCTGCCTCTTATCATCTACGTCTAACTTTCTGTGATGGTGCCCTCTCCATAATGATTCATAATTTTTATAAAAATAACAGAGGAAAATACGAAAACTGCAATCTTTGTAAGTTGGCTTATTTTTCAATGTTTCAGCTTCAGGTTAGAAAAATTAATATATAATATTTCATATTTCAGATCTTTTATTAATCACAAGAGTCTATATCTTTCAGGTTATGGTCATAGTACTAGAGTCTAATAGTCTTTCTTCACGAACATAGCGTTATCCTGAAATATTAGCTAGACATTGACGGACATCTAGACTATCACTTACAACGTAAAAATATTAAAATATGCCGATGATACCGCTCTTCAGGTCCTGATAATAACAGGACGATGTGCTGAACTACCATATGGAAATTGAACGTTTTGTTGAATGGTGTGAAAGTAACTTCCTAGAACTTAATGTTAAGAAAACGAAAGAAATGATTTTTGATTTTAGGAAAGTAGATAGTATGCATGGATGTGTGACAATTAAGATTGAAAGTGTGGAAAGGGTTGGAGAGTACAAATATCTGGGTGTAACCATAAATAAAAACTTAGACTGGACAAATCAGTCGCGTAAAGTTGTAAATAAAATGAAGACCAGACTCTTTATGATGAGAAGACTATATTCCATAAATGTCGACCAAATTTTTTTTATCTCTGTACTATAAATCATGTATTGTAAGCGTCTTTTGCTTTTGTGTAGCTGCCTGGGGTGAAAATAGTAAAAAAACTGAAGTTTTAAAAATAGAATACTAAAACATGCCAATCGAATGTTAGGAAATGATGAATGGGACACTTTCGAAAATTACTACAAAAATACTGTTAATGCTAAATTCAATAAAATTCTTAGAGAAGAGTCAAACCCTCTGTACAATGAAATCAATATAAGCAAGAGGAGCAACAGGTTGATACACATGAAAACTAAAAGCCAAAGATATTTTAACTCTTTTTTACCAACAGCTATCAGAAACTTTAGATTAGTTTTCATATAGATGTAATGTTTTAT
>JAUEKZ010166613.1:0-14501 GCA_031471865.1 Melibe leonina | reverse complement strand
CTATTTATCTATCTATCTATCTATCTATCTATCTATCTATCTATCTATCTATCTATCTATCCATCTATCTATCTATCCATCCATCTATCTGTCTACCTATCTACCCCCTCTCTCTTTCAATGATATACCAAGGCTCCATGTTCCAAGATCCAAAGTGTGATCTTCTTCCAAAAATGGTTCACATCTCATTTCCAACCAAACTACATCTATCCCCTTCATCGTTGTGAAAATACTCCTCCCCCCCCCCCTTTCTCGTTCCTACTCTCATACCTAACACTTTATTACCAACATAAATAGCCATCCTCAATTGTCTTAAATGTCTAAACCATCTCGATCTGATTTTACATAATCACTTTTTTTTTAAAATACTTCCGACATTGAGTGAAGATTAGAATAGACTTACCGTTTATTGTCGTACAGCTACACCTGTGTTTCAGCCTTGCGGCTTCTTTGGGCTGTCTTCACTCGGGACCTCACACTAAACGTATATATATATATATATATATGTATAAAATCTTTTTTCTTGCAATTAACTGACTGACTAAACTGGACCGAATATTATTTTAAGAGCGCATTCTAATACACTACCAAAAATTTCAAATAAGTGGGTGTTTATGCATAGGTGGAAACATATAACATCCTGATATTATCAACGACTAGATTGATAACCGTCTATAGTATGCATTGCCACAAGGTCATCCCAAATTGACCGACTTTCAATCATTTTGAAATTCATTCATGTCTGCCCCCCCCCCCCCTCCACCAGAGGTCAGTACTGGTTCGACAACATGACTCTCTATCTGGACACATTGCTGATCGTGCAACAGGACCTGGCAAACCTCATCAACGGAGAACTGCAGGTAAGTAAGTCCTTTAGAGCCTTATGGCCTATAGACCCGGAGGTTATCCAAGTTAAAATGAACAAAGTATCCAAAAGTATTGGCCTACATATTCATCCCGGAAAGTCTGAATTAATTAAACCAGGAAAAATATTCACTGACCAAATAACTCTAGTATGCAGGATGGGAAGAGGTAGTGTCTTTTACTTATTTAGGAAACATTGTTAACAAAAATGGGTGGAACAGAAAGTAAGTCCTTAGAGCCTTATGGTTCATGGACCCGGAGCGTATCCCGGTTTTTGTAGCGTGAATCAGACAAATGACAATGGTTGCCATCCTGTGGATAGGACGCTGGTCTATCACAGACTATTTTCCCCAACCCAAATTGTGGATTGGTACCCATTTTACACCTATGTGGTGAGGCAATTGGAGTAAAGTTTCTTGCCCTAGAAAAAACCGAAGTGCCCCTGGTTGGAATCGAACCCGGAGCCCCCGGGTTCTGTGCTGCTTCGCTACCAGTTAGGCCACCGCGCCTCGAACTGCAGGTAAGGTGGATTGGAATCAATTTTTGGTCTTGTCTTGTTTTTTTTCTTTTTTTTTAAACCCATCATCAAGCAATATTGGTGTCCAACTCTAAGGCCAAAAAGGCAGTTTGTGCCATAACAGACATATGAATGCGTTGAGGCAAAATAATCACAACAATGACCGCACTGTACACACACACACACACACACATACACACACACACACACATACACACAGGCACACACTCCGTTGCGGGCATGTTGCCCTAATGACGTCAAACACATACGTCACTGCAGACAAACATAACCAAATTGGTCCAATGCCAGAGCGAAGAGATAACATTTGGGTACAATCAATAAACAAACAGGTGATTTGAGTCTTTAATGGCATTTAGTGCATGATAACAACAATTATTTTAATGAAGAAGAGGGGGGGGGGGTGGGTCTTAATTCTTTGAATTAGCTGATGAATAACATTTTCGTTCACCTCTATGTTAGCTTTTCATTTCAGTTTGATTAGAGTAAATTATGTCCACAGAGGCGTGGTTTTGAACTTGTGTTTGCATAAACATTGCACCATTTTCTACAACCTCCCTAAGTACTTAGACGAACGCATGAAGACAAAAGATGCCAAATTTCCAACTCAAATTAATTTGATAAACAAAATCTGACGTACTTTTTTATGTCTCAATTAATTATATTCGATGACATATTTCTCTATACAGCTCTCTTTCTCCTTCTACCCACCTCTCTTTCTCCTTCTCTTTTTCTCTTTCATCCTCTCTCCATTTTTCCCCCCCTCTCTCACTCGTTGGCTCTATCTCCCCTCTCTCCTCTCGCTCTCTTTATCTCCCTTCTTACCTTCTCTCGCTCTCTCTCTCTTCTCTCTCCTTCTCTTTTTTACCTCCTCTCTCTCCTTTTCTCGCTCTCTCTATCCACCCTCTCTCCTTCTCTCGCTCTCTTTACCTCCCTTCTCTCCTTTTCTCGCTCTCTCTCTATCCACCCTCTCTGCTTCTCTCACTCTCTCTATCTCCCCTCTCTTCTTTTATCGCTCTCTCTGTCTCCCCTCTCTCCTTCTCTTGCTCTTTTTATCTCCCCTCTTACCTTATCTCGCTCTCTCTCTCTTTCTCTCTCTCTCTCTCAATGTCCATCACCCCCTCTCTTTTTCTATCTCCCTCCCTCTTTCTCCCCCCCCCCCCCTCTCGCTATACCAAACCCCCTTTCTCTCTCCACACACACACTCAACATAATAATATAATATGATATATTATGCAGTTGTCACTGTCCCGTGTTTTGCTGGGATGGGGGGGGGGGGGGGGGGGTTAAATAAGGTTGAATAAAATGTAAGCAAATTGGTTATGTGTGTGTGTGTATGTGTGAATGTATAAATGTATATATCTATATGTGTGTGTGTGTGTGTGTATGTGTGAATGTATAAATGTATATACCTATATGTGTGTGTGTGTGTGTGTATGTGTGAATGTATAAATGTATATACCTATATGTGTGTGTGTGTGTGTGTGTGTATGTGTGAATGTATAAATGTATATACCTATATGTGTGTGTGTGTGTGTGTGTATGTGTGAATGTATAAATGTATATATCTATATGTGTGTGAATGTATGAATATATGTATCTATATATATATATGTGTGTGTGTGAATGTATGAATATATGTATCTATATATGTGTGCGTGTGTGTGTGTGTGAATGTATGGATGTATGTATCTATAATATATATATGTGTGTGTGTGTGCCAGTGTGAACGTATGTGTATGCATGTGTGTGTGTGTGCGTGTGTGTGTGTGTGTGTGTGAATGTATGGATGTATGTATCTATATATGTGTGTGTGTGTGTGTAAATGTATGGATGTATGTATCTATATATGTGTGTGTGTGTGTGAGTGTGTGTATGGATGTATGTATCTATATATGTGGGTGTGTGTGTGTGTGTGTGTGTGTGTGTGTGTGAATGTATGGATGTATGTATCTATATGTGTGTGTGTGTGTGTGTGTGTGCCAGTGTGAACGTATGTGTATGCATGTGTGCGTGTGTATGTGTGCCACCGTTAACCGAGCGAAGCGGGCTCCCCCCGCCAGCTCGGTTGGGTATTGGCTCCAAACGAAACTGCTGCTGGCTGCCCGTACTGCCGGCCAGGCGATGGGTGCCGTAGCTGGGTCCCGGGTTCGAACCCCACTCTGGAAAATGTTTTTCTGTTTTTTCTGTTTCTCCATTTGTTTGTGCTTTCCTTGGCTTTGTATACTCTCTCAAGTTTGTCTCAGTAGATATATACAACGTAGCGGTAGATATAGGATGCCAAAGGTCAGGACTAATCGTTATGGCCATTCTTTCCTGCCTAGGTCCATTTCGACCTTTACACCCAAGGCCTTAATAAAATTCATTGTTTTATCTGTTATTCATTATGTTATATACTTTTTTACATTTTTTATCTAATCATTCATGTTTATTATTTATTTTTGCCTATTCATTTCATTGTTTCCTGTCTTATGGCGCATCCCTATGTCTGTAATGTAACATTGTAAAATAAAATCCCCGTTGAGGGATCAAAAAAGCTATCTTATCTTATCTTATTTTATCTTATCTTTTCTTTTCTTTTCTTTTCTTATCTTATCTTATCTTATCATATCTTATGTTATCTTAGTTAAGATATTAGTAGAGTGAGCTTTCTATTTACAGAGCTCTTACAAAGCACAAAAAAAACCTGAACAAATCCCCGTAAGAATCATTGGCAATATTTCACACTTCGCGTAAAATAACAAACAATCACAAATTCTATTTATCAACTATAAATATTCTAAACTGTTTATGTTTATAACTTATAAAAAAACCGTAAATAAATAAAGAGATTGAAATTAAAATCCCTATTTGTCACATAAAGTTTATATTATAACTTATTCTATAAGATTACATCTTATTGCACCGTAGCAACAAGGGAGGCCTTGAACTTCGTGACGTTGATAGTGACGACATAATTAGACGCGCAAGAATACAATAAATATTTTGTCTAATTACGGCATATTCTTTAATTAAAGTTTCTATTAAATAATTGCACAGTTTCTTAAAATATTCAAGAGCAATCTTTGCTGACTGTACTGTATGGGGGTGTAATAAAATAATCTTAAAACTTGTATTGGTTGTAGGCACTCGTTCTTGATAATAGCACTCCTAAAGTCGTGCTGTGGTCAAGAACATGATGCCGAAAACCAATACAAGTTCAAACATTATACATTCTTCATTTCCCTTTCCTTTAAAACCATACAGAGCATCATCAACGTTGAGAAGAAGAACCTGGTCATCAGCGCGTGTTTCCTGGTCATCGTGTTCCTGATGTGTCCACTGGTCATCTACACGGTGGAGGCGTTGACCAGCGACATCCAGAAATACGCCATTGCCTTGGTCATCAAAACTAAGGAGCTCTCCAAGGTATGATAATATAAAAGGTGAAACAAAGGGAGTAATTAGTAGGCCAGTATATTATGACAAAGACAAAACAAGCGACGTTTCGACCAAAGGTCTTTGTCAAGACAAACTAGACTTAGCAAAATAACAAAATAACAAAATAAACATACAAACAAGTAAAAACTTAGCTGAGTATTGTGACACAAGGCTTCGTCTTTTGTTGATGAGGAGAAATGTAGGACCTGGCCTGTTAATCACTCCCTTAGTTACACCGTTGATAACCACTGGCCTAGCGATCCCCTCACTTTTTACACTTTGCAGTATGATAATATGGTCCACTCCGAAAGTCTGTCCCGACAAACACTGTCCCCAAACACTCTCATAGTCCCACTACTTTATTTCTCTTCTCGTTTTTTCTGCTTCGTTTTCGTTCTGATCATTTTCTTCCTTTCCTTTTTTTTTTTCTTATTTATTTTCTTTTTTTTTTCTTCGGTTTTTCTTCTTTTTCTTTGTTTGTTTGTTATAATTTATTGTCTACTACTACTACTACTACTACTTCTACCACTTCTACTACTACTACAACAACTACTACTACTACTACAACTGCTACTACTACTACTAACACCACTAGTACTACTACCACTACTACTAGTACTACTACCACTACTTCTACTACTACTACCATTACTACTATACTACTACTACTACTACTATCACCACTACTACTACTACTGCTTCTGCTACTTCTACTACTACTACAATTACTACTATACTAATACTACTACTACCACCGCCACCACTACTACTACTACTACTACTGCTACTACTACTACTACTACCACTACTATTACTAGTACTACCACTACTACTACTACCACTAATAATACTACTACTACTACTACTACCACCACCACCACCACTACTACTACTACTACTACCACTACCACTACTACCACTACTATCACCACTACCACTACTACTACGACTACTACCACCACTACTACCACTACTACCACCATCACCACCACCACCACTACTACTACTACTACCACCACCACCACCACCACCACTACTACTACTTCTACTACTACTACTACCACCACCACCACCACCACTACTACTACTACTACTACCACTGCTACTACTACTACGACTACTACTACTACCACTACTACTACTACTACTGCTGCTACCACCACCACTACCACTACTACTACTACTACTACTACTACCACTACTACTACTACCACCACCACTACTACTACTTTTAATACTACCACCACCACCACCACTACTACTACTACTACTACCACCACCACCACCACTACTACTACTTTTACAACCACAACTACCGCTAGCAGCATAACCTTTCATCTCATGATATTATGTTATATCCATACCTCTATACCACCTTAAACTTGTACATCGTGTACGGAAAGTTAAGCTACACATCTATCCTCTACCATTTCCAACACCTTCTACTCTGCATTTCTCTATTCGTCTATAAAGATATTCATGATAACAAGGATATTATCTCCTCAATTATTCCAAGCAATGCTTCAATGCCCGCGGTATAATTACTATATAGAGCAAGACACACACACACACAAAAAGCAACAATGCTATTCACATAACAATAGCTGTGCTATCTAGATAACATTTCTTGCCAGTTCATTGAATAATAGACAATAATAAGAAGACAGAGAGCGAGAGAAACACGGCTAGGCAATTCGTGCTAGGCTAGAATGTAGTTTTAAATCGTTGTTGAACTAGTGGAAATAGAGGTGTGAACAACATTGACATTTCTCCCAATTGGCAGATAATATAGGAATGAAACTATGCCTGTTTCTCCGTGATAAACATTCACAAGATCAGAAAAATCAACCAAACTGTTCTAAACTATTGATTCAAGTCGATAGAAAGAAAAAAACAGTTTCTCCTTCCTCTCCCACCCAACCTCCTCATCATACTCTTTTTCCTTTATCCTCTTCCTTCTTCCTCTTTCTCCTACACCTACTTCTCGTCCGTCTCCTCCTCTTTCTCCTCTTCCTCCTTTTTCTCATCCTCCTCCTTCTTCTCCCCCTCCTTTTTCTCCTCCTCCCCCTCCTCCTCCTCCTTCTTCTCCTCCTCCTTTTTCTCCTCCTCCCCCTCCTCCTCCTCCTTTTCCTCCTGCTCCTATCCCTTCTGTATTTCTTTACCTCCTCTTTCTTATATCTCCCTACGTCCTCCTTCTCTTCTTTCTCTCACAAACTTCTCTTCTATCACATCCTCCTTCTCTTCCTTCGTCTTGTCATCCTCCTCCTTCTCCTCCCACCCTTCCTCATTCTCCTCCTTCTCGTCCTTCTCTCCCTCCCCCCTGCTCTTGTTTCTACAACACCTCATCCAGCCCCTCTTCTCCTTGTTCCCTTAAAACCGAGCACGATCAACACGATCACTTCAGCCATAATTCACATTATCATAAGTACTGTTACCGTTTCACTCTCAATTCTATTAGAACTACCACTGCCACCGCCACCACGTTTACTACAACCACTACTGCTAATACCGCTACACACTACTACTACAATAACTACTACTGCTAATACTGCTACACACTACTACTACAACAACCACTACTGCTAATACTGCTACACTCTACTACTACATCTACTACTACTACTACCATAACTATAATACTACTACTACTACTTCTACTACTACTACTACTACTACTACTACACTACTACGAATACCACTACAAATACACTAGTACTACTATCACTACCACTACTACTACTAATATTACTACTACCACCACAACTACTAATATTACAATTGCGACACCAACTATTTCAAATACTACTACTCACCACAACTACTACTATTACTGCTACTTCCACCAATACCACTTCTATTACGTCTACTTCTTCCACTACAACTACAACGACTACTATTACGGCTATGCTATGAACACCAAAATTTCAACTGCAACTACTACTACAAACACTAAAATTTAACCCCAACCCCCAAAAAGAAAAAACGATAGATATTCCCATTGACCGACAACCCCAACGTGTGAGCATTGCTTTGTGTGTCCAAATGGTGTCCTTTCCCAACGTGTGAGCATTGCTTTGTGTGTCCAAATGGTGTCCTTTCAGGAACAGAAGAAGATGGACACTCTGCTGTACGAGATAATGCCCAAACAAGTGGTGGACCATCTCAAGAAGGAAGTGACGGTAGCTGCAGAGTATTTCAAAAGTGTCACCATCTTGTTTAGTGAAATCGACGGCTTTGACGACATCTATGGCAAGGTGTGTTTGTGTGTGTGTATGTGTGTGTGTGTGTTTGTGTGTGTTTGTTTGTATTTGTTTGTATGTGTGTGTATGTTTGTGTGTGTTTGTTTGTGTTTGTTTGTATGTGTGTGTTTATGTATGTGTGTGTGTTTTGTGTGTGTGTGTGTTTGTGTGATTGTTTGTATGTGTGTATGTTTGTGTGTATGTGTATGTGTGTTTTTGTGTATGCTAGTGGCTGTATGTTTCTGTGGGGATATTTATGTGTAGGTGATATAATATTATGGTTGTGTGTACCGTGTGTGTATGTGTGTGTGTGTGTTTGTGAGTGTGTGGCTGTATGCTTCTGTGCGGATATTTATGTGTAGGTGATATATTATGGTTGTGTGTACCGTGTGTGTGTGTGTGTGTGCATGTGTGCGTTTGTTTGTTGGTATGTGTGTGCGTTTGTTTGTATATGTGTGTGTGGTTTTGTGTGTGTATGTGTATGTGTGTGTTTGTGAGTGTGTGGCTGTATGCTTCTGTGGGGATATTTATGTGTAGGTGATATATTATGGTTGTGTGTACCGTGTGTGTGTGTGTGTGTGTGTGTGTGTGTGTGCGTGTGTTTGTTGGTAGGTGTGTGCGTTTATTTGTATATGTGTGTGTGGTTTTGTGTATGTATGTGGGTGTGTGGGTGTTTGTGAGTGTGTGGCTGTATGCTTCTGTGCGGATATTTATGTGTAGGTGATATATTATGGTTGTGTGCGAATATTTGTGCGTACTGTGTGTGTGTGCGCGCGCGCGCGCGTTTTTCTTTCTTTATTTTTTGTAGATGTATGCTTTTGTGTAAATAGGTGTGTGCGTGTGTTGCTTTTGTGTGTAAATGTGTGTGAGCGAGTGTTTGCCTATTCGTGCGCGTACGCGCGTATGGTTTTGTGGTTATTTTACTACATAATACAAATTAATCTCCAGTCTTCCCGCCAATTGAGCCGGGGCTCATCCCGGTTTCTGTAGCGTGAATCAGACCAGTGACAACATTTGAGGGAAGGGGGAGTGAGAGATTTAGAGAGTGATAGAGAATTTGGATAAAGGGACATAGAGAATGAGAGAGAGAGAAAAAAGAGAGAGAGAGAGAGAGAGAGAGAGAGAGAGAGAGAGAGAGAGAGTGAAAAAGAGAAAGAGAAAGGATAAAAGGAGAAAGAAAAAGGATAAAGAGACTAATTATAATTTGGTAGCCGGTACAAACATAGGTTGAAATAATATTTCCTACGGTAATATTTTTGTTTCAATCTCTGTATAACCAACCTGTTATAATTTCTTATTCTGTCTATGATAATATAACATTACATAAAGTGTCTTAACCCTTTCACAGCGAGGTCTGATTCCAACCCTACGGGAATATGCAAAATTTTGAAAATGTACGTAATCTTATACCAGATAAATCAGATTTCAGTGAACTGACATATACCAAAAGCCTGAATTTCCCTGAAATCTGATTTATCCGGTATAAGAACAGGCAAATCGATGATTTTTTGTGTCCTTAGCAGTGAAAGGGCTAATGTTCTCGGTTTTTTGCAGATTTCCTCCGAGTCTGCTTCCGGTGATATCTTCCGCATCCTGAACAAGCTGTGCGATGCTGTGGACACTGTACTCAACTGTCACAACGTCTACAAAGTGGAGACAATCAATGACTGCTACATGGTGGCTTCAGGTATTTCCCGGTTATTTCCCTTGGTTGGTATCTTTTTTTTTTTGGTTTAATTCTTAAGTCAGGGACAAGGGTTGCAAATAGTTCGAAATCAGCTTGGTATATATGTAACAGGAAAACAGTTGTACATAGACAGAAAGCTATGGAGCCGAAAAAAGAAATCAACGTTATAGCCCTAGACTCTTTATCAAGATAAGCTTTTTTGTTGGTTGGTTGGCAAGATTCTTTCTTGTCCAACTGTCTGGATCAAAACATTCACGATAGAGAGAAAATGTATAGATGGGTAGATAGATAGATCAATAGATAGATAGATAAATAGAAAGATGGATATATATTTTTTATTATTTTTTTAAATATATATATATATATATATATATATATATATATAAACAAATTGATAGATAGATGGATAGATAGATAAACAGATTGATTGATAGATAGATATGGATAGATGGATAGTTAAATAGATAAATATACAGACCGACAGACAGATAGATAAATAGATAGATAGATAGATAGAAAGATAGATAGATAGATCCCCAACAACGTGGATATTTATCGTTGCATTAAAACGAGGAAGACAAGGGGGAATCACTCTTGTTTTCTTTTAGTTGAGTAATCCTGTGAAAACAATACATAGTTTTAAAGGGTCTGAATTATTAATGGAAATCCTTCTGTTGAAGGAAGACGGGGGTCGTTCGCTAAACAATACCTTGTTTACTCTACAGAATAGAAATAGAGAATGGCTAGTCTTTAAAGTAACCTACCGCTATAATACATAATAATAATGCTTTACATTGACCATACAGAGCCTAATTCCCTTGTGTAATCTGCCCCCCAAAGGGGTTTTGTTCTAAAAATGACTGAAATCGGAATGGGAAATGGAAATAGATAGATGAGTCATTAGTTATACGTAGCGGTTTTTTATATTTATTTCGCTTTTATAATGTGTAACATTATCATTTATTATGAAAGGCGGGTCTATCTCGAGATGTATACGCGCTGTAAAACAGAGATAGATGGAAGGCTTACAACTCGAATATCTCACCCATTCATAGTGAAACAACACTGGAGCCTTTAAAAATACGCTCCATCTTTTACCTTTAACCCTTTCATAGCGAGGTCTGATTCTAACCCAACTTCTAAAACCTTGAAATATCTGTGCTCATATACCAGTTAAATCAGATTTCAGTGAACTTGACCTATGCCAAAAGCCTGGAATTCAGCCTTTGACATATGTCTGTTCACTGAAATCTTATTTATCTGGTAAAAGTCAAGTACATTTTGATGTCCTTTGCATTGAAAGGCTTAAGAAAGACCCCGTACGTTATAGGCTTAAATTTAAAAAATAAAAAAGCTCTTAAGTTTCACAGTCTGTAATCGATCCCCACAATGCCAAGTTCTACCCAGCGGGTGGCAACCATTGTCATTTATTCGCTTCACGCTGCAAGCTGCAAAAATGCCGATTTTAGAGTGTTAGTTATGACGCGGCCGGGGTTCGAACCACGGACCTACCGATTCCGAGGAGCACTCTTTACCTCTTGATCTACAATGCCGGTGTCTCAAAGGTACACGCGCACAATTTGTGTAATGTAGACTTGAGCTTGGTATTCTGTGTATTGTAGTAATCTTGTAGTTTCTTCAAAATGTGGTCCATCCTATTCTACGGTGTTAAGTGTAAAAAGAGAGGGGATCGCTGGGCCAGTGGTTATCAAAGGTGAAACAAAGGGAGTGGTTAACAGGCCAGTATAATGGGACAAAGACAAAGCAAGACAAACAGGGCGTACACAGGCTGTATTTATTATGCATCGGTGTCTAAAAATGTGGAGGCGCGGTGGCCAAACTGGTAACGACGCAGCACAGAACCCGGGGCACAGTATTCGATTCCTACCAATCCAACTTTGGTTTTTTCTTGGGCAAGGACATTATTTACTCCAATTGCCTCACCCCACCCATGCGCAAAATGAGCAGCAATCCATAATTTGGGTCGGGGAACGTAATCTGCTATAGACCAGCGTTCTGCCCAGAGGGTGGCAACCATTGTCATTTATTCGCTTCACGCTACTAAAACCGGAATACGCTCCGTGTCCATGGGTCACTAGGCTTTAAAAGACTTAAAAAAACCAAAAGGACTTTGTTTAAAGATAAATGTGTCTTTGAATATTCATGTTACAATATTCCACTATCCTTAGGGCTCCCCACCCGCATTGGGAACCGACACAGTGCAGAGATCGCCAACCTCGCCCTTGACCTCGTCAGCATGGCGCAGAGGGAAGAGTTCATTTTCTATGGAGATAACAAAGTCAGCTTGAGGATTGGAGTCAACACAGGTAAATAAATCTGCAGGATGTTTCAGGTAATACATAAATGCGGCATTCTGATTATAACCCTTTCACTGCTAAAGACACCAAGATTTTCAAGATTTGCATGTTCTTATACCAGATAAATAAGATTTCAGTGGACTGACATATGCCAAAAGCCTGAATTTCAGGCTTTTGTCATATGCCAGGCCACTGGAATCTGATTTATCTTGTCCCAGAATGCGTGTGTTTTTGCATAAACTACTTGGTTACAATCAGACCCCGCTGTGGAAGGGTTAACAGTGCTAGTCTTTGGTATGAAGTACAAATAGAGAAAACGTCATGGAATAACAGTGATGATAATAATGATAATAATAATGATAATAATTATAATAATTATAAAAAATGAAGAAGAAGAAGTAAAAGAAGAATGATAATGATAATGATAATAATAGTAGTGATAATAATAATGATGATGATAATAATAGTAGTGATAATAATAATGATGATGATAATAATAGTAGTGATAATAATAATGATGATGATAATAATAAGAATGATAATAATAACAATAATAAGTTTTATTTACAGTGCGCCTTTTCTATTTTAAAAAAAAGCTCAATGCGGCTTTCCAGAATCTAGATGGTCTAGAAAGAAACAGTCTGCAATCACCTGTGGTATCGATGTGTTTTTATTTAAACTACAAGAAGATCGATGTATAATGATATGTAAAAAAGGGGTGGGGGAGGGGAGTGGGGAGAGTGGGGGGAGTGGAGTGGGGAGAGGGGAATGCGGGGGGGGGGGGGGTTGGGTAGGCCTAACAAAGCTAGATGCACGATTAGGATTGAGCGATTTAGTAGTTTTTGCTCTGAGCTAAAATCAATTCGTGTTGATGAACTTGGAAGTTCAAAAAGGATATTCTAAGCAGCAGTTTTTTTTATTTAAAAAAAATAAAAATTCAAATACTCAAAGATTCAAACAATTCCTAAAGACTATAATAATTCCACTCTTGATTTGAATCCTAGCAACCACCCAAAAAAAAAAAATAATGAATAAAAATTATCATAATTAACTCGACACCTATTGCGTTTCATTTAGATTGAGATAATTTCCTTTCTATCTGTGGCAGAGACTTAAAAAAGTGTGGGCGGGGATGGAAATAGGAAGGCATTAGCCGTGTTCAAATCAACTGTATGTTGTGATCTGTATGTTAGTACTCAAGTTGATTCGTTCGGTGTGTGTTTTTCCGGTTCCGCAAAGCCTCGCAGGGTATTGTGGGGAATTAAAGTAGTAGAACTTGTCGACCTGAAAGTGAAAGAAGGAACGATTGAAAAACAAAAATGGAACAGTATTTAAATGTTATTTCCTGACGATCTTTGGGGAAACCCGCTACATGATATTTATTACATTGAGGTCCATCCATCATGTTTAATCATTATCATCACCATCATCATTATCATTATCATCATCATAATTATCATCATCATCACCTTCGTCCTTACCATCGTCATCATCATCATCCTCCTCATCACCATCACCATCCTCATCATCATTATCACCATCATCATCCTCATTCACATCATCACCATCATCATCATCATTATCACCATCATCATCCTCATTCACATCATCATCACCATCATCATAATCACCATCATCATCATAATCCTCATCACCATCATCATCACTTATATGAATTCTTAATTCATTTTTTTTAAATATTAGCATTATCATTATTCTGATATCGATACGGTTAAAATAAGTAGCGAATATCCAGTAAAGGTGGTTTCAATCATCATTGGCATCGTCGTCATTATTATCGTCATCATAACTGTTGAATTAAAGGCTGCATCCTTCTCCCCTCCCATTCCCCCTTCATCATCCCCTACTCTTCTTCCTCTATCATCCCCTTCCCCATCTCCTCCAAATATACCACTCCCCCTCCCCTACTCCCTTAATCATCCCCCTCCCCTACTCCCTTAACCCTCCTCCACTCCAAATATCCCTCTCCCCCTTGCCTACTCCCCTCCCATACTCCCCTCTAAATACCCCCTCCTCCTCCCTCCCCCCCTACCACGCCTTTTTAGTTCTGCGAGAGAGAGAGAGAGAATAGATAGAGAGAGAATAGATAGAGTGAAATAGAGAGATAGAGAAAGAGAGAGAGAAGGAAGAGAGAGAGAGACTAGATAGAGAGAAAGAGAGAGAGAGAGAGAGAGAGTGAGAGAGAACCCTCTTTTTGTGAACACAATGTAATTTCCATCTTCTGGATTGATAAAGTTTATCTGATCTGATCTGATCTGATCTTATCTCATCTCATCTTATCTTATCTTATTCATCTTATCTCATCTTATCTTATCTCATCCTATCTCATCTTATCTTATCTTATAATAATAATAATAAATCTTTATTGTCCTCAAATAGTGGCAATTTTTCATTTGCTTACACATCAATGTTAATCA
>JAUEKZ010166503.1:0-14501 GCA_031471865.1 Melibe leonina | reverse complement strand
GGATTCCAGCACGATCGGATTCTAGCACGATTTTTGGCTACTCCCGGGACCGTGCTAGAATCCGGCGAGCACTGTATCTATATAAGAACTTTGTCTTATTATTATTATCCATTTGATGGTTCCAGTTCCCAGTACTCATAGCTTCCAATGGCCAATTATTACGGTAAATACACACAAAATACAGAATGTATACCAGCGTGACTCTGGTCACTTGGGTTCGAACTTCGAACCTCCCTCTGAGCATCTCTGCTTATTATTAGAATCATAGGTAACCGGATATACTATTTATAGAACAGGAAACTCCCGATCTGTGGTAAACATTGAGGTTGCTGGTCACTTCGCCAGTGTATCAGATGATCTTCTTTGTGTTTACATTATCTAAGGATAGCCACCATGTATTTTGACATATGCATGGTGCAGCAGCTATTATCAAAAATATGAAACCCAGAAGACCAAAAACAAGATCGTCGATTAGATATTGTGAGGAGAAATTTTCTTGCCCCCTACTTCACAGTCAAGCCTTTTATTTTTGTAAAGATTGCAACTCGGCACAGTGCCAAGATTGTGAGAGAAACATTCACAAGAGGAAAGTTGAATTTGATTTTCACATTCGAGAGAGGATTCCAGATTACCCAGAACCATCGTTATGTCAGGCTAAGAAATTAAATTTGTTCTGTCCGGAGAAGAACTTCCCAGATCTGTGGTGTAACAACTGTTCTACTTACTTGTGTTTTACGTGTTATGATAAATACCATTGCACTGAGAAGAAGAGACAGCATATCAGTGTATCCCATGCTCATCACAAGAAAAAACTAAAAGAAAGAGAGCAAGCAGAAGCTGCGCTCTTGGCATTGTCAAATGACTTTTATGAAGACGCGCAGACAGATAGTATGATAAAACCCCATGCACCTTACTCCTTGGCAGATGACTCACTAACCTTCTTGTCTTTCCCTCAATCATCTGATGATACAAATAATAGCATGGCCTTCACATCAGCAACCAGTTTTCATTCAGATCATAGCGGTTCTAGTATACCTGATATTTGCCTGCAAGCGGACCAACCAGGAGGCACCAACAATGGCAAATCTAGAGCTGAGAAACCCTCTGTGAAAGATTTCCTACTCGTTGATGAACAGGAAATTCTGCAGGTTAGCTTGTAATCTCGTTGCTTTTGCCACCAATATGTTATGAAAGCGAACCCACCAGCTTGAGTGGGATTGAGATAAAATTGTATCAGTTTACTTTTTAACTTATAAGATTAAAAGAATCATGCCTTTTGTAGTAAAAACTTCCTATTGAATTTAAAAGAGAAACTAACACAGAAGCAAAAGAAAATGTTGTGTAGCTAATTTCATGGGGTATTGAATGACCAAAATCATCTCATTCCTTAACACCATAACAAATTGAGCACAGTTGGCTGATCTTTTGCTTTTTTGTCTTAAACCAGTTTCTCTCCTGGCTCTATGATTGATCACATTTGGCTGCTTGAATGTATCACATCATGTTTCATTGCTCCATTTGTAACCAGTGCCCTGGCACTGCATGATGCAGTAATAAGAGGTGGAAAACAAAAAACAAAAACAAAAAAACACTAGAAAAAACAAAACTTGATCCTTTTTTGAATAATGAGAGGCAAATCCCAAAATAGTCTCTGTATATTGTTAGGTTGCATTTTGAAGAGGTTTTGATTTAAAATGAAATTAAGTTTGCTCAAGAAATGTTTTGATATTGATAAATGTCCAAATAATTTTTTTCCCAGTGCCATTTTTACGATTGACTAAAACTGTATTTCATTCTCTTCTTTGTTATTTCTCAAATAGGTGAAAGACCCTACTGATTTTATAGAGAAACTTGGTTGCACAAAAAACAGTACCTTCAAAGTTGTATCTATCTTTGGAAATACTGGCGATGGAAAGTCTCATACACTGAATCATGTGTTTTTTGATGGCCATGAAGTTTTTCTTACTTCTGCAAGTCAGGCCTCTTGCACCATGGGAGTCTGGTGTGCTCTTAATGCAAAAGATAAATCCATCATTATTGACACCGAGGGTCTTCTAGGGTCATCATCCAATGAGAACAAAAGGACCCGTCTTCTTTTGAAAATCCTTGCTGTGTCAGACATTGTGATTTATCGCACCATTGCAGAACGCCTTCACAATGATATGTATGCTTTTCTGAGCAGTGCATCCAAAGCCTATTGCAAGCATTTCACTAAAGAGTTAGAGCATGCTTCAAAAAGGTATGGCATCCCAGAATCAAGTCTTGGTCCCACACTTGTGATTTTCCAGGAGACAACTCACACAGACGTTCTCAGAGGCACTGAAGGTACCTTTGTTGAGCTGGTTTAATCAATGTTTTGTTTGTTAAATTTTTGCTTAAAAAATTGTTTTGGTTTTATTTCTTGTAAAAGATATTGTTGTCAGTCTTGGATTTTCACATTTTTTAAGGCTCTCTTGGCATCTGCATCTGTCCCCCTTTTCACTTTGACATTGTCATGCTTTTTTGGGTGTTGATTTGACTTAAGCTGCCTTTTGGGCTTAAAGATTTGTTTTGTTTTCCTCCCCTTAATTATGCTGTGTCAGGACCCAGCTCTCTGTCTGTTTACGAATTTCCTTTTGTCTCTGTGTTGATATCTTTAAAATTCAATGATAAGTTATTGCCACATATGCGTTTTGCCATCAGTCATATAGATGCTTCTCTATTTTAATACTTTCCATTCTAAGAAAAAGTCTCCTGTGTTCCTTATGATTTTTTAAAATCATTGTTTGTAAGATCAATTAAATTTTTCTCTTCTCTTCTGCAGCTCCAATAAAAAAATCAGCTTCTGGTGTTCTGAGAGAAATGTTTGTAAAGTCGGGCAATCCAATTGATGCATTCAGAAACCTGTGCTACATTGGCATCAAGACTGTTAAGCATCCCACAGATTTTACGTCCTTGAGGAAATGTTTAAACAAGGAGCTGCAGGATAATTCCATTCGTGTTCCTCGCAAAGCAGAAATTATTTTTACCTGTTTAAAGGTAAGGCTTGGAATTTTCCTCTGATTTTTGTCACATTTCTCAATATTGATTGATTCTCACTTATTTAGACTGAGGTTGTTCATAAAGAATAACTGAACATAAATGAGGACAATAGTGATCAGATACTCCTGCATATCTTTAGTGTTGGTTTTGTACTTGACTGTTTAATTGATAAATTGCCATATATTCTGTGGCTGTTTATTTTAATAAAAAGTATGAATTTCATTGTGGTTACTTCAAAATGATTCAAACAAAAAGATCAGTCATTGTAATAACTATAATTTGATACTTAATATCTTAAAAAAAGAATTATCTGTTATTGTCCATTAAAATGAAACAGATAGTACCAGTGCTCTCATATAGATCTTATGATTTTCGATTGTAAGATTCTGTTTTTTATTGTAGACCCTGAATGACAAATTCAGCAACAAAATAGAAGCTCCCCAACTCAACACATTTCCAGATCAATATTTTACCTGCACAAGTAAATGCCTGGCCTGCAAGTAAGTTTCATTCAATAAAGCTGCTTATTCATCACTTATCATTTCCGCTTATAAAGTATTGGGTTTCTTTTTCTTCATAACTTGTGTTTTGAATAAAGATATGAATTCTTTTTGTAGGTTGTAAAATATAAGCAATTTTTTCTCATCCTTTAAACGTTAAATGTATGTCATGTTTATTGCTTTATTTGTGCTGACACCAAGTAAGTGATTTAAACCCTATTGGACTGTTTCATTCCCAGTGCCAGATGCACTCTGGGTATGAACCATGACACCAACACAGAGCCACACAACGCAGGCTGTGATACGCTGTGCAAGTACAACAACCAACTGGGGAACAAAGTCTTCATGTGCAAGGTACTATTCATCTACAGCCTAAAGCACTCTCCTCGTTCTCACAGATTCCTATCCAAAAATCAATGCCCCAACTTGAATCATTTATAAAATTTTAAATTTCACATATACCGTACCTCATTTAATGGATTCTTTGTCCGAATTTCTCTGTCCAATCAAGAACAAAGCATACATGATATGCTGTTTGTATAACATACATAGAGCTTACTTAACTTGATACTTTTTATATCAAGTCTAAGCTTATTCTTTAAAAATAAGGGATTTATTTGCATATAATATTTTTTTTGTCTTATTTAATTTTCTACTTTTTTCTTAGTTTTTTAGCTATGTAAAATATTTGCATTCTGAATAGCTGATATCACTATCCATATTGATAATTCATATTTGTCTCAGATTGGTGTCGTTTCTTTCCATTTTTATTTGGTTTAGTGTTTGATAATGAGAGCTCATTATTCATGTCTTGCTCTATCTATCCATAGACATGCCTTAAAAACAAGGAGAAAGTGATTGTAGTGCCAAAGACTTCTTCATCCTCAGACAGTTCATTTTTTGGTTTCACCAAATACATCTGGTCCGGGTATGACATGGAATTAAATGTGATGTTAGAGAGTTAGAAAACTTAGAATGGAGATCTTAATTAGTGGTAGGAATGACAGAGAAGGGAAAATAAACAAAGAAACATGATGATAAAAGCTTTCTGTGAATCATCACAGGCCACTACTGACAATGAAAAACAAAGTGTTTGTATACTCTGTAATCTGCTTATATGTTCAATTCTGTGCAAAACATTAATGCAAATTTTATTGAAAAAGTTTTTTGTATTATTCCCATTACTTTAAGTTGGCTCACAAACCTAATCTCATCCATGTTACACCAGGTACGTTTATGAGTGCAACAACTGTGGCATCATTTACCGCAGCAGAGAGCACTGGTATGGCAATGAAGAGGAGGAAAAGGTCTTACACGTTGAGTTCAGGCACGTCTGGCCTCAGGTATGGCAGATTTACTGAATGTAAAAGTACGAGTCGTGTCAGTGATTGTGGTATCATCTGTCAAATTTGTTTTTCATGATAGTTCTTGCTTCAGAATTTATTTCAAGATGAGATAGGTAACACAATGCATCATTGTTCAGCCTTCAAAGTAACAAAACAAGGATAATCCAGGTGTCAAACTGTCACAAGGAATATCTTTTAACTACCTTTATGTTAAATCCATTGATAAAAGTAATCTCAAGACCTCTGCAGGCTTCCTACATAGACTGTTTTGATGGTTTGGAATGAAAAAGAAGTATCAATTTAATGGACATTTTATTTTTATTTTCTCATGTTTTTTCTCTCATTTGCCCATGTGAGGAAGATAGAAGCAATAATTTTTTAAATTTTATCTGCTGTTATTTTAAGTATTAATTACTTTCATTGTTTTAATTTATGCTTAAAGGGTCCGGCTGTGCTAGACGGTACACACAACGCTGCCAGGAAGTTTCTGGAGGGATTTGAGCTGGTTGCAGATGCCATCAGCACAGTCAGCCTAAGACCAACCAGAATCCTCTCCGAGTGGACTGCAGACCAAATCAATCCTGCTTACTGGGTCCCTAACTCAGAAATCACTGTATGTTGTTATTGATAATTCTGTAATTGATTTCATCGTTCTTGATATTTTTGTAAATAACATGATTACATATAAGTCAACTTAACAGATAAATCCTAAACCAACTTGAGATATTTGGCTTACACATTACTTGCAGGGATAACAGTGAAGTATGGAGCAGTTTGTCTTATGCCAATTGCCAGTCAGTTTTGCTGAGGCAGGCCCTGGTCCTCCCACTTTACATTCACTCAAACCTTGTCATGTCGCCAAGTGTGGGGAAAACATAAACTTGGCCTTGGCCTTGGCGGTACAACAAGTATGCAATTTGTAGCAAGATCGCAAGGACAGTAAAAGATTCACTTTTTGTGGGGCCACAGGGAGTGAATACAACTACAGAGTGACCCACCAGCAAAGGGAGCAACGTGTTTTGTGAGAGTTTGAAAAGCATTTTGTCTGATTGGGTTTTGTAAGCTAGCTAAAAGATATTAACTTGGCGATACAGCAGGAGGTTATTAAAATATGCAAATCATGAATGTTACTGATATGTTGATGATGGTATAACAAGGTTTTCAGTGTTTTTACATGGAGACTGATCTGTTCCATTGCCAAAACATGACAGCAGGTGATAATGGTGGTGTAACAAGGTTTGAGTGTACTTACCTTACATATTTCATTTAATCTCTTTTTAATTGGCATTACCTTGATATTGCTGGCATATTAACCTAAATAATTCTGTACCATTTATAAAATCTTCTTTTGTTTTTAGAAATGCTCTAGCTGTGAGGAAATCTTCACCTGCAATGAGCAGAAACATCACTGCCGTGCCTGCGGAAAGGGCTTCTGTGCTGAGTGTTCCAGCAAACAGCGACCCGTGCCAGAGAGAGGCTGGGAGCAGCCAGTCCGAGTTTGTGATAAGTGTTACTCAGGTAAAGACAAAGGTATGGTGTTGTTTTTCTCCTTTTTACTTTAGATGTCTGAACAACTTAACAGTTAAAACATAGAATTTGTAATTTTTGTTTTAGTTCAAGTTCAAGTTCGAGTTCAAAGTTCTTGATTTATCTCTGGTCAGTCAATGACAGTTTCCTGGAGATTTTTTTTGTCAGCATTAACCATAGTGATATTCAAGAAGTAACGAAAAAGAAATTATATTTTTTGATATACTGAAAAAGACTCTGCTGATATTTAACCGGACTGTTTGTTGTGGTTGAGTTTTATTTTGTTCATTTGAAATCAGCCTTGATATTCTGAAATCTTTCTCTCATTTTTTAAAGATTTCAAATGCACATATTCTTGTGTAGTGTTGTGTAGCATTTTGCTCAACAGGCTAAAATGAAAAAGACTCAACATAAATTGTGTACCATTGATGAATTTCAATTCTTATTAGGCATTTAAAGGTTTAACCCTTCAAGCTGTAAATCTTGGTATCATTTATTGTGTTCATATTTTTTCCCCTTAAACAAGATGAAGAAGCTGATTCTGTGAAGGAGCCTGTGACAGCCAGGAAGGTGGGAGAGGCTGTGACGTGTGCTGTAGGTGCTGTGACCTCTGTCTTCAATTATCCACTGGGTAAGACTTCTGCTGATGGATACACATATTTTAAAGAGATGATGAACAAAAATTTAAAAGTGAAATTCCCCTTATTTGTCTCCAAAGAGAAATTTTTCTTTTAGACTTATTCCATAAGAAGACAGGGACACCCTAGGCATTGGCCACAGTACAGTGCTGTACCTGCAAATAGGTCTTTTTTTTTTTAATGAAAAAAGAAATATGTTTCATAATGTGTCAGTTAAATTTATTAAGGAAATCAGGGGAGTGAGTGTCTTACGGGAATTGTGATGTGGTTAAAAATACCCCAAACAATGGTTGCATGGGGTTTTTTTAAATCATGAGTTACTTATATTATGCGGATTGAATAAAAATTCTGTTTCTTTTTTTTTCTTTTAAGGTATGATGAAGAATTCTGCCAGGCCCGGTTATTGGGTACCGGATGAAGAAATAAAGAATTGCTGTGTTTGTGAACGCAAATTTGGCCCACGCTTATCGATCCATCACTGCCGAGCGTGTGGCCAAGGTGTGTGTGAGGAGTGCTCCCCAAGCAAGAGGGCCGTACCATTCCGAGGCTGGGACTACCCAGTCAGGGTTTGTAACAACTGTGAAAAGAAAACTGACAACATCTAGTGTGGCTTTTGTCTGGAATATTACAACATTGGAATCACAGATAAATGAAGATAATGTGAGATTGCTAAGGTTATGTTTTATATGATATTTTGTTCTTGCATCGTCAACTGAAAAGTGATGTATTTTGGTAATATTCTTTTTTTTCATTCTGCAATTGCTATACCTTTTGATGAGATGAGCTCATGCTAACTGTGAGTATTTAATTGATTATTATTTTTTTAAAGAGTAGAGTGATCCAATGGAACAGCAACAGTAAGGGAAAAGGACACAATCACAAAAATGGCAGATTTTTTTTCTAACCAATCCAATCTTGTCGTAGTTTTAATTTTGTTACGATGTTTTCTGAAAGGTACAGCAAATTCTTCTTACTTGTCATTTTGACTGTCTATTGAAATGATTGGAAAATACTCTTTCACTCAAAGTTAGTTCTGTGTTTGATCTATATCTGTTTTGATTAATGCTTTATTTTTTCCCTTTTCAAAAAGTTCAACACCATGTATTATCTATGTCATTCTCTCTCCATGATTCCATCAAGGGTCGAATAATAAACATCTATAAAGAGGGTGATTTGTCTTCCTGTTTGGTTGGTATTTAAATGTTTTCTGGGTTAATCGTATTGCATAGAACAAATCAGTTCAATCGATTCAGTTTCAAGGTTTGAAATTGTTTGTCAAGTTTTTGTTCATTCAAATGTTGAAATGACTGCACTAGTTATGACAGTTAAACATATTTATTCTCTTCAGCAAAAAGATTTGGCTTTATTTTATCCATTATATCAAATTTAATAAGTTATGTTTCAATTCCTTAAATCAGTCTCAGTTGCACTGTTCAAAATGACTTCTTCTGACCATAAGGACTAATAGTTGATGTTGATAATGAAATATATTTCTAGAAAACAACTGTACACACATGCACAATCTCCCACCCACATCCAAGCTTGGGGCAGACGAGACAAAAACATAGTATCTTAACCACAGCGTTTGCATGCACGCATATATTTCACCCACAGGCATGAAAGAATTGTCTTTTGGTTGCAAAGTATGTAACATATCTGGATAGATTTTGGAAAGAAGAAATTTAATAGAATGGCTTCAATGAAAACATGTTTATTTGGACATGAAAATGTCAGTCATGTCAAAAACTGTAAAAGTCCATTTCTAAGAGACATCCCATACACAACAGACAATGATGTTTTGGCCAGCCAATGAAATTGAAGGGAGCCTACAAAGCAAACAACTGAACTTAATTACTACATACCATTGTAAAGATAAAATTCATGAATTTATGCATGTTTACCATCAAGATGATCTCCTGTAAACCATTATTACTTCATTTATATGAAACTGTGCAGTGACTCGTGATATGAAAGGTAATCTTGATGGTGGGTCAGAAAAACGTTTTGATCCTGCTTACTGGTTAATATGGCACCGTGTCCGCTATTGAAGCCATTCGCATGATTAAATGTGATTTTGTTTGTAAGTGTCTATAAGTATGCTATTGCTACAAGCTGCTTGGGGTTTTAAATCTGGAGTTGCTAGGATTGTTGACAATATTATCATGTTTTTATTTTCATCTTAATTTTGTCACCATTGTATCTACCTTGATGTCAATGTTAAATAATATATGTTTTTGATATTATGATATTAAGAACCAATATCTTGTTGAACCACTAAACATGAGTCAATGGTCAGACATATTATTAATGACCCTAAATCAACTACGTATATAATGCTGTCAATGAAATATCCCTTAAGGTTGCACTCCACTTGGAGCAATACAAATAAAAGGGTTCTCTAAAATTGTTTTTTTTTTAATTTGTTATACGATTTAGCGTAGAAAAATGTATGTATCATGAAATAATCTAAGGGAAACGTTATGGTGGTTTTGAAAATATCAAAAACGCTTTAAGAGTTTAAGAGGTCTGTAATCAACCACGCTAAAATGCGCACTGGCAGTAATACTCGGCCCAGCCTAGTCAGTCCGTTAATTGGAAGAAGAAGAAGAATATCAAAGTGCAATAGTAACAGTGAGCAGACACTGAGCTCTTTATCCTTCTTTACCCTTTTGTAACTTGAAAGGAACGATAGAAATGCATCCAACAAACCAAGGATGGTGGGATTTCTATGATCAAAACTCATATGGTTAAACCAGTGGTTAAACTGGTAGCAGTTCAGAATCCAGGCAAATCGTGTTAAATTTCTGCCAGCGACACTTCATCTTTCCTTAGCCAATCGCCTCCCTTCACTGAGGTGTAAGGAATGGGTACCAACTCATCGGTTCGGTTGGGAAAATAATCTGCAATTGGCCAGTGTGGCTGCAGCAATTGCTGACTGGGCCAATAAACTCTAAAGGACTTACTCAAAAGTAAAATAGAGACCAATTGGGCATGGATTTATGTGCAAAACTACGGAGCACTCTGCCTGTAAACTGACAGGGTTTTCTGGCATCTAGATGAACTGTTGGTTGCACGATGGTCTAGATAATCATAAAGCTTTGCTTAGTTATAAATAACGTTTGATTAATCATCACAATTATATTTCTGGTTGACTGAACCAACAGTAAATTATTCCCTTCCAGCATTTTCTTTCCTGAAACTGTTTTGCATTGTTTGTGTTTTTCAATTCCAATATCTTTGCTTCCAATGTTGCTTGTTGCACGACTGTTTGTGTTGAAAATAGACTTGAGTGACAGTTTGGCATCAGTTTTTCTCCGGAAATAGGAAGTTTTGTTTGCACAATTTCAGGCTTGTCTGCTATTCAAAATAAACAGGTAAAAGATATTGATAGAAAGTAAAAGTAAAAGCAATCAAGTTTTTTTTTTTAAAGTTCTATGTACAGAGCCTGTACGCTTTTCATCATTGATAGAGATTGCTGCTAACGCTAAGCTTGAAGTGTTTTACTCTGCTGTCCCTGATTGCTGATTGCTTATCTCAATTATGTCAGAGACGAGAGTGAATCATCAATGTGTTTCTTTTCTTACCCGTAGTGGTTGGTGTTGTATGTTTTGTTTTTTCAAGACCTTTTTTTTTGTGTATAACATACATTTTGCAATAAATGAGCTGTGAAATAAAATAAAAATACCAGAATGCATACTGTCTCTTTTCTCTGTTGATTACATTTCATTAACTAATTGGCTCGTTGTAGATTTGTTCATTTCTGCGCACAGGTATGGTTTCAAACCTTGGTTAACATTTGCACTCATTGTAATCTTATATTATTATTTACCATGTAGTTGTACTGGCAGTGTGCTATCAATGTTGATGATAAACTGACTGGATTCTGGAAGAGTGACCCAAAATCAGTGTTATTAATTTTCTGTCCAAAAAAACAATTGTAACTGGATAGAAAAGGATAATCTATTTCTGCTAATTTATTGTATTTTCTATCTATTTTAAAGTTAAGGATTAATTACCATTGGTGGTTCTAATTTTAAAGGCATATTGAGAAATGTATGGAACTGTTTTCTTTGTTCCTTAATGCCATTTACGCAAGGCTGCCTTGGTTTGGTATAAAATTAATATACATGTAGAACTGTCCATTATGATTCTCTATCAATTAAAACCTTAACATTTGACCAAAATTTCCCACTCTACTGATTAAGAGATTAGTCTTATAAAGCACCTAAGGGGTTAGTGGGATGATATACATTTACACTGTAATTTGTTGAAAGAGTAACGTAACAACCCATATGAACGATATCAAATAATGCATTTTGTGGCACCAGGAAGATCTAGGATTTTCTACTGCCCTCCGTGTGCAAAAGTTCAGTTCATCTGTCTAGCTTTTATTGTCAGTGACCAAGTATTTGTAAAACCAGAATGTATGTCATGGGGGAAAATCACTGATAGATCAACAAAACAATATACACTTAAACCTCAAAGTCTGGCTATTCTTATAACTAGCCTATCATCTTATTAATCTCTGGGCGCTTATATTACCATAGCAGTTAAAAACTCTCAATAAACAAACAAACAAACCTTGTTATACCACCACCCTTTATACCGGCAATCTCACCGACCGCCAACATCTATTCGAGAACATTTATGACTGGCATATAATAAATACTTCTCGTTATACTACCATTCTCCACACATGGTGGTTCTAACGAGATCTAAGTGTAAAGAACAACAGCACAAGAGATTGGGGCAACACACACATTTGTGGTCTTGCAGACTCAGACAGTGCAATAAGGAAATGGTTCCAATCAGTACATAAATCAAACAATAATACACAGACAGCCTTCCTTTCTCTCCCTCTCACACATTCTCTCTCTCTCTCGACACCTGCTCGACATGCAGCAAAAATGGAGGGAGACAGTGAAACTTGAAAAGGGAACGATCTAACAATGTGGGAAAAAAATATATAAATATATTTTCCAACTTTTCAAAAATGTTTCCATAATTTTCAGCAACTTGCGACTAAGCGCATTTTGCATTCCAGGTGGTGAATTCTCACAATGCAAAGAAAGAATATCATTTTGTTGTTGCACATTTTGCCTCTTTGCAAACTGGATTGTAAACATGATCATAATGTCTGGAAGTGGGATAATGTGTAGATTTTTTTGTCCCCCCAATGAATTATATTTGTTGTGCATTATTGATACATTGATTGATTTCTTAAGGAATGTTCAGAAACAATTTTGTTTCCTTCCATTTTATTTTCTTGTGTAGAGAAATGGAATTAAGTGATCTAGGTAAAGCTTGTTTGTTAAAGATTTTCTCGAGCAGTGTTAGTGTTATCATAGTTTGGGACCACTTTTTCTGTTTGGAGAGTAGAGAGAGTATATTTATATCATCTTCAAGTCATGATTGATATTTATAATGACTGAACAATTTATCTATATCTATAAAATAAATTATATTTGCAAAGATGTTTTATGTTTTTTTGTAAGTCAGTGTTGACATGATTGGCCGAATGAAGAGTACTTTGAGTTCAGAGTAGTTATTTCATTTTGTCATCTTGATATGTGATACCAGGGGAGAGGTCCAAACTAAGACTGAATGTGATTAAGACTTTTCTGGCTTAAACATATGAATATGTTCATCTACCCTCTGTAATTAACAATATTTTATTATATTTAAAGTAAAACTACTTTTTATATATTATCTGTAACATTTCAATTCCCTTTGCTGAATTTTCTCTTTTGTTGAGGTTTACACCCCTATGTGGAGGAACTTTTGTAACATTAAATTCTTGACTTAACCTTAAACATGTGTCATACAGGTAAAAATTTTCTTCACCTCAAAATTGCCGCTTGCTTTCTTTTCTTTTCCTTTCTATTTCTATAAAAACGTTTTCTTTTGAATTGATGGATCCTGGCTGCCTAGTCACTGTGACTGTTACCTCTTCCACATCAAACCTTATGTATGTATATCATACCTGGTTGAAAAATTATTGTTTGTCTTTCATTTCTAACTATTACTATTACAATCTTGTATTTTAGAAAGGAAAAAAAGGAAGTCAATGCTTTATGTAGTTTCCCCTCATAGCATGAAGTTGCTTATCATTATTGTTTATTGAAATTGTCTTTTACTTTTTATATTTGTAACTACACATGCTTGTGTTTTATTATTTTTTTCCAGTCTGTACATTTTTGCCTTACGACATACATCATAGAATAGATAAGACATGATCTTGATATTAACGGCTCAACTAGAAAACAATTACCTTTTTGTGAAGGATACTACTTATGATTATAAATTTATGATAAATGACTAGCAAACTGGTCATGCTTGGGTTTTGTTTCTAGAGATCTATTTTAAATAATCTTGAATTAAATAAGAATACTCAAACGCCAAGTATCAATTTGAAAAAGGAAAACCTGACTTAACATTTCTTTTTGGGTACCACTTTAAAAACGAGTCATCATATTGAGAAATAGAAAATTGCAGCTGTAATCTTAAAAAAAGAAAATTTAGAAAAGGTAAAAAGCAAATTGAATCACTGTCCTGGAAAAGATGTCTGATATTGCTTGTTTGTGAAGCTTTCTTTTTTTTTAAACTTTGATTGACCTTCAATTTTGAAAAAGATGTCTAATTCTAATACTAATATTGCTTGTTTACAAAACTATTTTTCTGCATGGAAGAATGTAAGAGTAGTTTTTTTTAGGTTCTGATTAAATTACTGAAAAATTGTACTTTGTGTATGCATGTCTTTCTTATAAACTGCACTTGGTTTGCATTGGCAAATTGATTTAAACTCAAAATAATTCTTTACAAGCTTTATTTGCTCCTTTTGTCCAAGACGAGTCAACAATTGCTTTTTTATGGAGACTTTTAAGGCGCTCTCTACTGCTAAGATTATTATATCATCACCCTGGTGAGTAAGATGATACGTTAGTTAAGAATGAACAGCCAGACTTTGACCATGCCAGGGAAGTTTCCCAGAGAGTTGATTTACAAGCGAAAAAATATAATCTCTTTGAAAAAATTAAAAAATGATTTCAAGGAAAAAAACATCATCTTTCATAATAGCAAAGGAGAGAAAGTCACACAAACAGATATTGGTTACCACTCACATACTGCATTTTAGCCAGGGGAAACCAAGGATATTCTACTTACTACCCTTAGTGTAGAAAAGCCCTCAGTCTTCTAGATAGCAAGTGACCCTGTAGTTAGGTACCACAATGTAAAAATCATGGATGACCATAGATCTGTTACTTATAGGACAACAGGCAGCAACAACTTTTATGGGGTTTCTCAGGTTATTTATTGGTTTTTAGCGTTTTTTTCGGTTGTACATATTTTTAGGGTTGGGAGAAAAAAAAATTAAGACAACATTTTGAGATTGCTTTGTTTGTTTGTTGAGAGTTTTAGGGCACTTGCAACTGCTATGGTCATATAAGCGCCCAGGGGTAAGTAAGATG
>JAUEKZ010166405.1:3059-14502 GCA_031471865.1 Melibe leonina | reverse complement strand
TACTTACCCCTGGGCGCTTATATGACCATAGCAGTTGCAAGTGCCCTAAAACTCTCAACAAACAAACAAACAAATATCTATGACTGAGTACTTTGCACTTAAAAACCTGGATCTTTTTGGACCATAATGCATATGATTAGGGTGGTAGTGGTAGCTTTCATCTGTTTGAGATATGATATTTTTTTCATTGCACAGTGTGAAACTGAAACGTGTCTGATAAGGTCCAAGTCTTGATGTTCTTTTAAGTTCTTACTATCGTATCATCTTACTTACCTCTGTGTGTGCTCTGTTACGACATGAGCATTTCAAAATGCCCTTATACTCTCAATGAGGTCAACAGTTGCCTGTGTGCATTTAGAAAAGGTGTTTTAAGTTATCTAAAACTAGTGTCTGCCTCTGCAGTGGTACTGGTACAAAACAATTTGATTATCAAGTTTTAACATTGCAGAATCTGCTTTCCATTATTGTTTTCCTTTGTCTGATTTTAATCTTAGGCCGAGCAGGTTCGACTAAGTTTACTTTGTCTTAAACTTCAATCTCAACAATACTTTTTTCGATATACATAGCTCCATTGCTGCTATGACTGCCGATCCCCTTGCATATTTTGAGTTTATTTTTACTGGACTGTAAGTGTAAGCTGATGACTTGATTTTGATTTGTTTTCGTTACTCAATTTCTCTAAATGAATGTTCACTTACTAGCTTGTTTTATCGCCAGCACCCTCACCCCCTTCCAAAAAGAAAGAAGAATATAAAAATGTGGTTTTATTAGCTTTTTATCCTCTTAAGTGGTATTTGTGTTATCCAGAAAAGTTATTTTAACTTTTGTTCTATCATCATCATTACATGTAAGAAAATATTTAACCTAAGAAGACAAAGCTTTAATTTTTGTTTTCCTTTCTTTATCTTATGTTAATTTTTTTCTCTCTTATTTTCCCTTCTCACCCCTGGGTGCTATTGATATGACCTTAGTAGTAGTAGTTGAAAGTGCCCTTAAAACTATCAATAAACAAATGAAGTCATCAGCTATATGGTATTGGGTCCTTGACTACTTTTAATAATACTGAAGGATTCACAGTTATGCTTGTTATACATTATCATTCACTGCTCCTCATAATGACAAAGGCCAAGTTTGATCATATTAAACCAATAACAAAATACATTGACCAATGGATGGGAGTAATGCCCAATTTGTTTGTGTTTGCATGGATACCATTTAAGGCTTTGTGGGCGGATCAACTGTTTGCATTTTAGTCTTTATTCAGATATCTCTCTTTGGGTTCTGTGTTTGGAAGTGAGGACTTACAGTGAGTGATGTACCATACGTGTCCAATAGCCCATATTTTGTGACTGGATTAAAAAACCCCAAAAAACTATTAAATGTGAGGAATAATGAAATATTGTGTAAACAAAAATATTACTATTAACTATTACTATATATTCGACTTTTAAAAGCCATCCTCTTTCCATGAATTCCTAATCCTCTTGTACTTGACTGATTATGCTCTATGGTTGCCAATGTTAAATGTGTTACTACTACATGTACATTGTATGTGAAGGAATTGTGCATTTGTAAGGATTTTACCATCAAGCATTTTGTCATGATTGTGTATGATGATATAATCAAAGAAGCATGAGTAGATGGTGTTTAGTGTGCGTCTTGCAAGAGGTATCTGTTTCATCTATGAATAACTATATGAAGGACCATCCAAAAATTGCTGTTGCTTTAGGGTTTTGTCGGGTTCTGTTTTGATTTCACATCTGATGTTAATTGATAATGTTTCCAATAAAAGCTTGTTTGATGAAAAGCATGTAAGTCTTATATCTCTATCAAGTTCGTGAGTTGTTTTGTTGGTTTTTTTTTCTTCATAATACTTAATTGATCATGCTAGTTGTCCCAGTCTTTTTGTGTTGGAGTATGATATGCACTTTTGTATTTTTAACCCTTTCACAGCGATGTCCGATTCTTATCCAACTCAAGTATGCAAAATCTTGAAAATGTACATGATCTTATACCAGATAAATCAGATTTCAGTGAACTGACATAAGCCAGTTCACTGAAATCTAATTTATCTGGTATAAGACTAGGCAAATCTTGAGGATTTTGGTGTCATTAGCAGAGAAAGGGTAAGACATGGGGTATGTGATTTTTTACAACTATGGAATTTTCAACTGTACCGGTAATGCAGGCAAAGGTTGCTGAAGCCAATTGACTGTTGGTACAGCACATGATAGAGGTCTAGTTTTATTTTGAAAGATACAAAGCTTACCTATACCCACTGTCCTCGAGACTTAATGTTGAATTATTTCGATTACGGGTGGAAGTCAATGTTTTACATTTTTTGAGTAGTCAAAACATTCACTGTGGGCCTAGATATTAGGCTAGTCTAAATCTAAAATTTACGATTCAGACTAAATCTCTAGTCTTGTCTCACGTCAGGAAATCAGCCCCATACTTTTTCAGTCGGCATTGGTAGAGTCAAGTTTGAATACGTGCAGTCACTTCACTTCATGGGTAGGTCATGACGTGTGAGGGTAGGAAATCCCTGTTAGCCTTTTTTTCTTCTGTTCTTGTCTTTCAGCTCATCCCTTTCTTCACCGCGGGGTCCAATTCTTAACAAACAGAATATGCAATGCCTTGAAAAACAACGTGTTATTATACCAGATAAATAAGAATTCAGTGGACTGAAATTCAGGCTTTTGGCATATGTCAGTCCACTGAAATCTTATTTATCTGGAGTAAGAACAGGCAAATCTTGAAGATTTTGATATCTATTGAGCAGCTTAAGAAATAACGTTAGCGTTGAAAGGGTTAAAACACTTGTCTTGCTTTTTTACCTTCTCTCCTCGTTCCTGTCATATTTGTGCTATCTACGTACATATCAGTAATAATAGTAAGTTGGGGAGAAAGCACTGGAAACCACAAGAAATGAGTCAAACTTTAAATAATATGCTGTGCAAAAACGAGACAACGCCAAAGAAAGCCGAAAAAATGGAGAAAAACAAAACCAAAGAAAAATAAAATTGACCTGGGAGGGGATCGAACCCGGGACGCTGCTACTGCTAGGGCAACCATCGCCTGGCAGACAGCACGAGCCTGCAAGCTTACCGACTTAGCCACCAGTAGTAATGTAGTAATCATCCCTCATTGTGATTGCAATCTTGTTGTACGAGTGAGTCATTATCTAGTCTAATCTAGATAGATGAATTTCAGGCTTTGACCTTTTCAATGTCAGTTCACTGGAATCTGATTCATCTGGTATAATTTTGATTAGAACGTGTCAACGTTGATGATTTTGCATACATTTTTATTTCAGTTGGGTTAGAATCTATATGTTCTTTAGTCCGAGCACTTTGGTTAGAATCCAACTCCGCTATTTAAGGATTAAAACAATGATAGATTCCCTGAAACACATACACATCTGCATACACACACTCATGCATAGTGCATTGAGTTAAAGGTCATGATGACCTTTCATAGAAACAAAAGGCGCACGACTTTGACAAACACATCAAATTACATTATACAGTCATTTAAATCAATAGATGCATCTATCTAGTCTAGGTAGTTAGATAGAAATATTAGATATCTATATAGATATATGTTGTGATGAACATACCTACGCGAACTTATTCATACAATCATTAGATAATAATCAAGATGTCTTTCACAACCGATGCATTGAATAATAGATCTAATCTATCTACTAGACCTAGACGTCTAGCTTGATAGTCTTAAGGTGATGAGATAACCTTATCCTTATTAGCCTATCTAGCTAGCTATTTGATAGAATAGATAAGTCGTCTATTAGAAGTCTATAGACAGTCCATCTATAATATGTATTATCTTTGTAGATCTTATCTCTCCATCGAGAAAAACAAATCAGCTTCGTTAAAAAAGAACACTGTGTAAATTTGAATTTCAGTATATCCAAGCGAATTTTTTTTTCAGATCTTTTTACAAGATCAGACTGATAAAAGAAATCAATGTTTTCTATTTGAGGCTCAAGAGACTTCAACATAAACAATAAGAGACACTTTAAACTTTAAAGGGAAGCTACTCTCCTTTCAATTTATTTCTCTGTTTCTCCTCTTTATTTTGCCGTTAGACTGCAAGAAAACAAAAGAAAGGCTCTCATTCAATGTCTCGTAAAATGGCGACAGTTAGTCTCCTTAAAAAGTTAAATTCTAGGGAGGTAGGAAAAATATATTCATCTTTAGAATGTTGCTTGACTTGTAGCCCAATATTTTATTTTTATTGCATGTATCTTAGACTAGATATTGAACTGTCAGATTCAATTCTACATCTTTATCTGCCTCTACCACAACTGCCACTAAGTTTTCTGATATAGACTCTTATAATAGAGTTTTTATTGATGTCTCAATTAGAGATCATATCACCTGAGCTCAAGAGTAGATGAAAATGAAATATGAATAGGTCTAAGACCCTGTCTCACAAGTCCAGAATCTTCCAATTTTTGTTTGTTGGACACAACTGAGGTCTGCCTGACAATATTCCTAGTGCCTATCTACAGCTTGTCTTCTAGAAGGAAGAGATGCGTAACCCTCAGATTTTGGGATATGTGTTCGATACTGATTGCACAGTGGGCTGATAACCTGCTTGCATTCTAAATTTCTATCCTAGCTCCGTGAGTGTTTGGCTACAAGCACACATCTGATGATACATCCCATTACTAGACGTCTAAATAGACTACTAGACCTCTACTTCTAATTGCTTTAATTGTGTGAATCATTCAGGTCCAAGACATCTGGTAGAATGCTTGTTTGTACATTGGCCTTTGGAAATATGATTGACATTAACTCTATGCTCTACAGCTAACTGGCCGCATAAGTCTGAACAAAGCTGATCCTCCTCGGAAACTTTTCACGAAGATCCCTCATCGAATGTGTTACCGTTTGAAGTATCTGGTGCCTTCGTGTGTTTTGGAAGATGGGTTTGTATCAAAGTCAGAGTTAAGGGAGATAATGAGGGTAATTTGTGATACTAAAGAATAGAGTGATTTAAAATTTCCCCTTCGTTGTGGGTCCAAAAATTGCTGCAAATCGGCTATCAATAATTCTACAGACCTCTACCCCTAATCTGATCTAAAGTTAATCTCTTTAACAATTCTTGTTAATATTTCATAAGAACAGTAATTGAACAAATATAATAGTGTTTTATATTTTTGAATTTCTTGTGTCCATGTGTGCATACAGGCATAAGTATGAAAGTGTGTTTGTTCATATAAGCATATGTTTTTATGTATGTGTGGGTTGGTATTTTTATGGGTGTAGATGTATGTGCATTGGTGCTTTTGTGAAAAATGCAGTTGTTTGTCTGATATCGGCATGTGTGTGTGTTTGTGTGAAGGTCGGAGATAATTTTCCTAGATAAAGTATATAGATGACCCACAACATGATTTTCTACATCATATTATATAATAGGTTGAAAGAAAAAGACCCAGAACATATGCATTGCTTGGTAAATATTGGCATTCAACAAAGCTGAATGATCTTGTGGTTAAAAACTAGCTTTGGAAAAAAAACCATATAAAAATGTATATTATTTTTTGTTGTTGTGTGCATAGTGTTGTATCTTGTGTTTAAAAAGAAACCAAACAGATTTGAAGCAAAAGATATAGACGAAGAGACCCTTCTTTTATTCTTTACTAAAGATGATTCTTACAATTACTTTTCTTTTTCTTTAGGTATGTGTTCCTGGGTTTCAGCAAATCTGGTCAATATGTCATCTCTTATTCCCTTCAAATTGATGCGGATGAACATTCAGCTTGCCCAGACCACATCTATCACTTACAATGGTGGCTCTTCATTCCGTTGAAACCATTGTTGCTAGTAAGCTTAGGGATTGGAGTGAATTACTTGAAATTATGTCAATAAATGAATTCAATCATTATTTTAATGATAGTAATGTTCTCTGGGAGGATATTTATGAAAGATTTCATGGCTGTGTAATATTGCTTGCTGATATGACTTTGAATTGTGATTTGTTGTCTGTCTGTGACTGTATTCAGAGGAAAGAAAGCAGAAAACAAAAATACTGAGCTCTTGAAATGTAATAAATACAGGGTTACATTCAGCAAGTGTCAGATTCTTCAAAAAGGATAGGATATATGTCCCCATGTACTTTCTTAATCAAGGCTTTATGACTATTGTGGAACAGAATATTATCCATTTCAATCAACACGCTCTTCAGCATTTGAAAACAGCTAACAAATAATAAGGGCATTAATAGACACACATTCCAATCAGTGGAGGGGAGATTATGTGATATTCTGCTGAAAGAATGTTTATTTTTAATACAGTGAAACCTCTGGATAATGACATCGCCTGGGACTATAAAATTATGTTGTATTTGGAGGTTTTCAATGATAACTAATAATATATAGCAAAATAAAAATAAGGACCTTAGGTCTTATCCAGGGGATGTCGTTATTCAGGGATGTCGCTTACCAGGGGTTCCACTGTATATATTTATTGACATTTTACATAAAGCAAGGGGAAATACTAGAAATCAGCTGTACAATTGGTAATCGGAATCAGAATTAGCACTGGGAAAATCTTCTAGTTCATGTAAAAATTTCAGTTGTGTTGTCATTATTCCGGTTTAGGATGTCAAATTGAAACTGTTATTAACACTCAGTAGCGTCATTACCAAATTACTTATTAAATCTTCAGGTCTCAGAGGTTCGCCTGTTTGGAGAAGAAAATATTCCTCACTCATTGTATATAGCGTATTGTGAGTGGCCAGAGGATCGCACCAAAATAGCCATCTATGGTCATAGGTACGTAGTTACATGTGTGTAATGAATTTTGACTTGTTTTGTTTTCGACCTTACTGTATCATGCTATGTTGTTGTCCAGCTCTATGTGCAATTACAAATGGAGGAATTGGACATGTGATAGGTCCCTGCAGCCAAATATAACCAACCACAGAGCCAGGAGAAACTTTAGATCAAGGCAAAAGCAAGCGGCTGATCAGCCCACTGTGCGGAATCTTTGATGGCATTTAGGAAGAAGACATTTTTGGTGTTTCTCCTTTGAACTAGCCTTACAACATTTTCTTCTGCCTCTGTCTTAGCTTGTCATTAAGATTCAATAAGAAGTTATTGCCACATAGGCGTGTGCATAATGAATAAAAATAAAATGCTGATTTTGTTATGACTTTCATAGACATAGGATAAAATCACTCCTTTATCTTGAGGGTTGATACTTTGTGAATGAAACTGGCAAGATTGTTCTGTAGACTGTTAGGGCTTTTATTGGGGGGAATTACTCAGACCATCATCATTAACAGGGCTCAAGTGCTTTGATTCAATTATATTATTGACCATAACATTTCAGTCACAGAATAGAAATTACTGGTAGGAAATTTTTCACATCAACATCCGCACTGCACACTGTAAGAAGTTGCTTTACATCATGTACATAACAACTGTTGTTTCACAAGATTTTGGCGCTTTCAAAGTTTAATTTATTGTTATTATTATATGATTTTTACAACCTTTTTTTTTTTTAGCCAGAACAAGCAACCGTTCTGTTTGGTATAGAATCTTACAATTAAACTTTGTAGGTAATGTAGGTTTGATCATTCACTTTCTTTTCTTCCAGTCCAATCCATTCGGGTGAGGATGGATGTCAGTGCTATTTAACCGTCACTGCCGTGCCTTCCCATGGCCAATGCCATGATTGCAGTGCAAACAAGAGAGGTACAGACATGTTTGTTGTATTGAAATATTTATTAATGTCTTCTGTTTGTTCTAAGACTTTGCTGTTCTCTATCTTAATCAAGGCAATGTAATAAGTAATGGAGTGACTTTAGAGGGGTTTAGATTTTTACTTAGATATTTATTTTAATGGAGAGCATAATATTGATGCGGTGGCCTAACTGGTAACGACGCAGCACAGAACTCGGGACCACCGGGTTGATTCCTACCAGTGGCACTGTTTTTTCTTAGGCATGGAATTTTACTCCAATTGCCTCACCCCACCCAGGTGTAAAATGGGTACCAATTTACAATTTGGGGTCGGGAAAGTAATCTGCGATGGACCAGCGTCCTATCCAGAGGATGGTAGCCATTTTCATTTGTCAGCTTCACAATGCAAAAATTGAGATAAACTCTGGCTCCATGGGCAATTAGGCTCGAAAGGACTTACCTTTTTTTTTATTATGATAAAAAAAAATTGTTGTCCCTTTTTATTTCAGTGACTCCACAAGTGCCAAGCATAGAACAGTGTTTGCGTCATAGTTTTTGTGTTCATTCCAAATTTGAGCTTGCCCCTCCTTTTCCAAACTTCATTCCTTGGGTGCAGCTTTCTGTAGATGGCATAGTTATACTGAACACAGGGGATTCCATCGTGGCCTTGCAGGTGAGTTACATTTAGTTGTGGTTACTGTCAAATGTTTTTGTAAAATTTACTCATCATTATAAAGGCTGTGTGGTAGTGTGCATGTTGTTAATTCTTATTGTAAAGCGACCCTGAGCACTCCTTAAGTGTAAGGCGCGTTCTTCCATGAATGCATTATTTTGTTTATTATTCACACTGACAGTAATCTCGAGTAAGTCCATTAATTTGAAGAAGAAGCAAGATCATTGTAAATTGATATTTATTTATCGATCATCTTCGTCTAGGTTGACACTCAACTTCCTTTGAACAGCTTTGACACAGAGGGTCGCTTGGCCATGGAACAAGACGATGTCCAGTCTAAAAACATTTTAGGTGCTGATCTCTCCATCCTGGGTACTGTGAGTACTTACTTCACAGAGCAGGAGGACCCTGCCAAAGATCTGAGTCCCAAAAATCTGAACCTCGATTCACCCGCCGTTTATGAAGGGGAGGAAGAGAATTTCTATTCTGCTGATATTTCTGAATTGAGCGATACAGATCAAAGTGAATCAAAATCAACCAAATCCAGTTGTGACCGTCCTCGTTTTCAGTGTGAAAAATGCTCATCTCATCTCAACATCAACAGTAACAACCCTTCAACCAGGGCGGGAAATAATAATGGCCTGTGTTCATGCTCTGTCATCTTGAATCATCGGCCAGCGCTTCGTACTAAAAACATGTCAAATGGTGTTAATGAAACTGCTGGTGGAAAAACAGGTACTAATCATTTTTATCCAAATCACGAATGCCTGTCTCCAAAGTCACCCAAATCTCCCAAGAGTTCTGGTCTCTCTGATCTTGCCAGTCGTGTGTCTCAGCTTTATAACCAGTCGGGCGCTAACCTCGGTCTTGGTCTGATGACCAGTGGGGTCAATTTAGTTACAAGTAGTCAAATCAACGATGGGCCTTCAGATGGCATCATGTCCCCTCCTCCTCCTGTCGCTCAGGTTGGTCAAACTAATTTATTGTACTAGTGTATGTACTTGTGTACTTTGCTATTATGATAAAATGTAATGGTTGAAATTCTTTGTTGAAATACATGTTATGCAAATTTTTTGTTATCTGCCATATGAGATAAGAGCATTTTTCATGTTATGAATTGAAGAATAGGTGTAAATTGACATATATTTTTATATGATATCCACTATCTTAGTATTAAAAGTTCCTCGGAGAATGTTATTAGCAGAACAAGCTCAAATAGACATAAATGGACATCAATTCTTCTTTGTAGACTTTAGTATATCTGATATTCTTTTAAGGATTTACTACATATAATTTTCAATTGAAGACCTCTGAATTCTGTTGTTGTTTTTTTTCATTAAAAATTTTGTTTTTGTTATTTAAAAAAAAATTCAAAATCTGACAGAGTCCAAATGTGGAAGTTGGGAGTAACCGCAGCCAAAGCCAAACAGACCCTGATGATTTTTCATTCCGTGTTTCGTCCCATCGTTCATTCTTCTCCCCAAGCAGTAGTGCTACCTCAGACTGTCAGTCTCAGAGTTCTGAGAGCGTGATAGTGCATACCACGCATACTAGAACTGTAACTTTTTCTGTGCGGAGGTTCTCCACGGATAATCAAGAAGCGGATGACTCACATGTTTATGCAGAGGGTTTGTGGTTTTTTTAATTTATCTCTTTTTATCTTTTTGGTTTATTTGTTTACTTTCTAAGGGGATGAGGGTCTTCAGTTGTTTTGATAATTTGTGTGTGTATTTATTTTTAGTATATGTGAAGTGCCTGTCGTCATCTCTTGTAACCTGAGATCAAAAGTGACCCTTGAGATGTTTTGATATCTGGGAAATTGCTTAGAATGGAAATTGTTTTTACAAATTTTAAATCTTTATATATTCAAATGTATACGAATAAAAATATTCCTTACAATAAGTTTGCTAATTTACAAACTAGTGAAAATAACTTCATTCTAATGAATTTTTTTTTACAATATAAAATGTAGGGTAACTTTGTAATGTTTGTTCATAAAGAGGATATAATCAGCATTTGATCAGCTGTTCTAACTGGTGCTTGGCATAATGGGAACAGTGTTAAGTTGGGCTGTGTCAGTGTATTGGGACGGGATGAGATATTCAAGTGGGCCCTCAGTTCTTCTGTGTGATAGCATGTTAAGTTTTTTTTCTATAAAGCTCTTCCGTGATATGACCTAAATCGTGTTTAAAAGAGACATGAAATTGGCAACAAACCAACCAACGAAAAATTAATTTGGCAATCTTATATGATTGTCTTTGCTTGCTCTCTCCTATGCAGATGATTATGATCTCGCCTACAAAAGTATTTTACCCGTTACTGTTGTCTGGGACAAGAAGCCCCTGAATATCATACGGACAGCAAGAAATGATATGTCTTTAGTAAGTCTTTAGAAATCTTCTAAGAACTGTAGTAAAATCTGTGCCAATTGCTCTCTCATTTCCGCCTTTGTTTGGTGATAGATATACATTATTATTATTACCTATAGAAGATGTCATTAGTGTAAAGTATTATTATAAGTGATTCAAAATGGCGCTAAAGCAGGGTGTTGTGTTATATTCTGTGTATGCTTGTTCTTCTGTTAATCCCAGTTGTTGTTTTTTTGTACACTGTGTGATCCATGAAAGAGTGAATGTAAACCTCATTCATAGTATCAATGAATTGAACAATGGTGACAGTGGCAGTGCTTATATGAATAAAGAAGTATTAAATAGCAGGGCAAGCTAACGATCAAAATCAAACAGCAATAAAGGTGTTGTTATTCTTCTTCTTGTTATTATTTTTTATTTTTTTAAATTCCTGAACAAATGTTTTTTTTCCCCTTGTTTTTATCAGATCACGGTGCTTCAAATGACATTTGATATTGAGCATTACATGGTGGACGCCATTCGACACGATGCGTACTGGGGACAGCGCTACGTTGCTTTCTGCAATTATGACCTACAAATTTTAGATGCAAGTTTTTTTTCTAGCTTTTTTGTTTTGTTTTTTTAGGGGGGGGGGGGGGGGGCAGTTCTGTTAGCCCCATTAAACCCCCCAAGTAAATAGGAACAAAA